>VWZO01009203.1:18339-96123 GCA_013396975.1 Bucco capensis | reverse complement strand
GCAATCAAGGGTCCACACATCATAACTGGATCTGTGAAAACTACATCAAATTTGCCCTCTTTCAAATACTGCATCATTTCCTGGTTGTGCAAGAGGCTCTTACAGTTGGTGAGAAATAACCTGGAGATTTCTAACATGCTTTGATACATGGTAATAATCACATTCAAAATAGATTGTTCAGTAAAATGATCATTAATGAATGACTTGAACTTAACAGCATAATGTTCCTCTCCATAAGGTACTGGATATGATTTCACTGTATAATTCTGAGGCTCTTTTTCTTTCATCTGGAAACTTGTGGATGGTACAATCACAACAACTTCATGTCCTTTTTGCTGGAGTTTCCCCACTACTGGGCGCATGCTAAGCCAGTGACTTCCATCCTGAGGTATCACCAGGATCCTTCCAGCTTCAGCAAAGATTAAAGATGATGTCAGAAGCAGAAATATCCCAATAGGTTGGGAAAAGCACTTGAACAGAAGAGCCATTCTGGTGGAAGTAAATCAGAGTTCTACTCTGGAAAGATCTGACAGTCCTTTGTATGAAGGTTGTGCAAGTTTTAACTTTCCTGTGGGGAGCTTATTGGTCGCAGAAATAAATATTTAACTTCCCAGATAACAGAGAAGAGGAGAATGCTCTTCTTGGAAAAAGATGATGTCCACCTTTGCACTCTGTTAATTTTTAAGCTTGGAAGTATGAGAGCATGTCCCTTCCTTCATAAAACTAAGGCAAGGGATATTATCTTGTCGCAATAATTGTGCTTAATATCATTGCTGTGGGAAGTACTCAGTGAGAAAATAAGCCTAGTTTTGCTTTCAAAGGGCAACCTGTAAAGTACACCCAGCAGAATGAATGGAAATTGCAACATCATTTTTTCTAGGGACTAACCTAACTGATAACATCTAAGCAGTATGCAGGTTGATGCTAAATTCCCACCTCCTAGAAGCAGTCAAACCTGTGTATCTTATGAATATATCACACCTACCTTTGTCTTTGGTCACTATACTGAAAACCCTTTTTATCTACTGTGAGCATGGAGAAGTTTAGGAGGAGATAGGATATCTTAGTAATCCTGCTGAGAAAACACACAGAAAACCCTACAAGCAAACAAGGCTTCTGAGCTCTCCTCCTTTAATAGATATAGGCAGTAATGTAAGCAACCGTATATACAGCTATCAGCCCTGAAAGAGCTGCAAACTTGCCTTTTCTCTTTTGTGTTCCCTTCTGAGCAGCAGCCCAACTTTGATGAGAAGAAAGATCCTCTTTCAACTAAATTAGCCAGGAACTTGGTAGTTGGACCTGTGGGTTTGATCAGACTCTCAGGGAGGCACAAGCTATCCCCTCAAGGTCCTGTTTCCTGAGGGAGGAACTGATTGCTGGGCCACTATCAAAAAAACTAGGTGGTAATACCCCAGCTTGGGTTTCCAAAGAAAGATCAACTGGGGAGGTTTGACCTCTTCCTTGTTTGCTGGTATTCACTGCTGTCTTCTGGAAACCTGCAGTGAAATGAGGCACTCGGGGTTTTGCTGGAGGACTCTTTTGTCTTTCTGAAAATAAAAGCAATGACAGACCAAAGTCTGTGATGCTGAGGAAAAAGCCCTTGTGAAGAAAAGAGCTGATGCAAAACTATCAGCAGCACAAAGTTTTTCATATTCCTTTTATAATTGGTAGTGGGATTGCCAGCATCTTCAGGATGGAGAAACAAAACTTACAGCCTTAGACAATGGGGTTAGTCTCAGCAGGCACCTAAAGGGTGCCTGGTGCTGCTCTGTGCAGCTCCACACTAATGTAAAGGAACCAACTTTAGACATGGCGAACCAATTTCTAGAGAGAGCCAAATACGGGAATGTGAGAGGAGGGAAACGGTTTTGTAAGGCACAGACTGAAAGCTTGAGACTGACAGATCTGCAAATAATTCTGATTAAATGCTGAAGATCTGAAGATAGAGTTTATTGCAACTGCTGTGACAGGAACTGACCAAATCTATTTGTAACTTGCTGCTTGGTGTGTTTTTCACTCTGCATTCAGATATGACTTTCAACAGTAAAACTAGCTGGCTGGAAACAGCGAATACAAAGTTCATCTTCCAGTGTCTGTAAGAGAACAAGTCTCTTGCTATTATGGTTACACTCATTTGTGGACTCAACAGACTCCCTAGTCTTTGTACCAGACCGTTAGAGCAAAAACTGTGGAAACAGTGAAGCAGCAAGAGGAAGGACAGAATTAAAAAAAAAGTGAAATTAGAGGTAAGCAGAGAACAATGAAAGGATGTGTGGATTTTATCTAACCTGAGCAGTAAACAGTGAGTGCACTAAAGGAAGAGGACAGTATGTGGATGCCTCAGCAGCTACATGTTATATCAGCAGCACTAAAACTAGAACTAAACCCAAATGTTTGTTGAGGCAAAATGCAAGTGTTGGTTTCATCAACTGGATCTGTTTCCTGTTGTTAGATGAGATTACTCACCTCCTTATGCTCTGAGTCTTGCAAGCAGGAAAATGTTACTCAAATGCAAGACTGTGTGGATGATGTAATTTCATTTCCCAGCTTTGTGGATGATGGATCAGGCTTATATAGGTTGCCAGCAGGAATCCTTGTAAAATCAAATCCAGTTCTTTTTTTCATGCCAAACACTGTCATGCAAATGCAAGTTAGTAGCTGCTAACATGAACCTTCCTGATTGCCCCATTCTGTTTTACATAGCTATGGAGATACACTGGCCTTTGCCTGCACAGGATGAGATAGTATGTAGTTTAGCTAGCATGATTTCAGAGGAAAAACAATCCTTAAAGGTGATATGTTGACTACAAGTTGGCAAATAACCTTACTCGAAGTCTTTCCAGTAGCAAGAAGCAGCAGGCAGCTAAGCAAATCACAGAACACAGATAGAGTTTTTAGAGCAGCTCTTTCCTAAGTGGTGATTAGAAATCATATGAAAATGATCATATGTCATCCTGAAATTGATGACTATAGCCTAACAGAAAGACAGGTGAGTTTTAAGGCTGACCAGGTAACTGTAATGGGAACATTTATTAACTTTTGTAAGGTGATGTGTTTGATATTTGTAAGTATAATACTCCTTTAACCTTTCTAGATTGTAGTGCTTAGACCGCTGTCAAATACTGTACCTTTTGAGGTTCACATTAGTAAATGTGTTTTAATTTAGCCAGAAGACAAACTTCCAATGCAAAGGGAAACTAAGGCAGTATTTCCATGTGAGGGAATTTTTGCCAAAATAACTGTGTTTTAGAGGTTCCTTTAGTATCTTTTCTTCAAAACATGGAAGGCAAACTGATGTGGGCAAGAAAAAGCTGAAGAGGACAGTGAGATGAACTGTTTGGTTAGAACAGCCATTTCAGGTTGATACACACCGTGCATTGAAGATCTACAATGCATGACAGTTACTTTCTTTTTCAAAAAATAGTGCTGCTTTTACTTGCCTGATGTTGTGTATTTTTCCGTGGCAATATAAGGCAGAAGAACATTATTGTCCACTTTAAAAAATGCTCAACATCCTTTGCAAAGCGTAATAAACAGTTGCTGACATGAT
Source organism: Bucco capensis (assembly GCA_013396975.1). Taxonomy (NCBI): domain Eukaryota; kingdom Metazoa; phylum Chordata; class Aves; order Piciformes; family Bucconidae; genus Bucco; species Bucco capensis. The sequence goes on along the minus strand of VWZO01009203.1, from coordinate 92,573 downwards.
ATCAGGCTGCTCTGAACTGCCACTGTGGACATCAACACCTTGAGTATTGCACAGAAAACTCAGCCTTAGTATTTGGTTCATGAACAGAAGTGATTACAATTGCTTCAGTGCTGAAAATAAGAGTTCCCTTATAGTTGTGCTAATCTGAGCCATTCACATTAGCAAATTAACAGGACCCACAGACATGACAGGATCCCTTCTGAGGTCAAAGGAAGTGATGTTTCGGTTGCACAGGCTTTTGAAAAGTGTGTCTCTGTGTACCAGGTATATGTGCACACTTTGGTATTGCTTTACAGTATTCTTTAGTTTCTTGCCAAAGTCTTTGAATTCCACTTTAATTGCATATTTCAGAGGACTAGTTACAAAAGTCTCTCTAGCAGAGCTTCTCAAGATGCTACTGGGTCTGGCAGGAGGGTTCCAGAACATGACCTGTTTTTTTAATCCTTGTAGTAGAGGGACAAAGCACAGAGTCTTTATTCAGTTACACTTCTCCCTTACCTGAGTAACTACCTACTTAAATCTGTGGTTATTTTAAAGTTTTAAGTTAACCTGTTGTTTAAGTAGGTAATGGATGGTATAGGTTAAAAAAGGAACACATTTGAAAGGTCACTATAGTTTACATTTCTGAACTTTGATTTGATCAAATAATTTGATTTATTTTTCCAGCTGCCCCCAAAAAGCAACTTTACATCAACTTTGGCTAAAGATGAAATAGATATTAATCAAAGTGTCTCAGGGATCACAGGCTAAGTTCATTTGTGGTGTCCCCCTAATGAGAGACCACTTACCATGCCAGCTTTCAGGTATTTCTGGAGTCATTAGAAGATGAGGCTGGCACAGGACAGCTGCTCTGCCAAGATATTGGGTATGACATCCTCAGAGCCTTGTATTAAACCTCCAGGCAAATCGGGACTTGGCACCTGGCTTTATGTGACTGTTAATTAGTATGTAATTGCTAATGAGACAGATGCCTATGCAAAATGGAAACAAGAGGAAACCCAGCTTAAGGCAGCAAATGCTGGTTATCTTAGTCAAGGAATATCTGTAGTTTGTGCTCCCCAGGCCTAGTCCTGTGGTCTCATGTTCTCCCACTCCCTCTGAGACAGCAGACTGTGGATGATGCTTATGGCTCAGGAGGGTCAAGGAACTTGTGACTTAATTCCCAGCTCTATGCTGGTTAAGACCCATATGCCCAGTTCTGCAAAAGCATGAGCTTTTCAGCCTCCTGGTGCCTTCAGCTCCAGAGTAGGTACTCCACAGGGTCATGCAAGATACAGCAGAAAGGAGCCGTCTTCAAGAATGAGGCAGCAATGCCCAATTTCCCTGCCTATGGAGAACTATGGCAAGTGGTATAATAGAAGGCTTCTCTGCTGTCTGTAGAAAATGTAGCTAGAAAAGGCAGAGTGAAGATAGGAGGAACATCCAAGGTTTTTCTAGGGTTGGAATGTATGATTTCTACCAAATGACACATCACTGTGAAGACTGGAGATGCCAGGTATAAAATGAGGGCAGGATGGCTCTACACTTGTAGCAAAATTACAAACTGTTTGCAGCTCTAAGGTCATGCAACCAGCAAGAATTTGCCTTTTAAATCTCAAACTATGAAGTGCCACATTCTTCTGCCTAATGAGAGAAAATGCCATATTTATGATGTTATTCTAATAGTCTAATTTATAGTTTTATTCTTTATTTGCCTTATTCTTTATTGAGTTCAGTGAACTCTGCATAAGCCTATCAAAGAGCCTAAAAGAAATCTGAAAGAAAGAAACCAACCCCTTCAGTTCAACAGTATTGTATTGCAGTTGTGCAGTTATATTGTGTTACCACAATTCAGAAGCAAAGGAGTCACTTCATAGGAAAAAGATCTGTGTCCTGCTTTGTGCCTGGAAAGAACTGTCTAGTGCTATTAGTTGTTTCAGAAACAATATGGTAACTATCAAAATAAATTTAATATCTAAATGAGCTTTACAAACCCTGCAGAACAATTCTGGTAAAAGCAAATGTCAAGCAACAGGCATGAAAACCTAGAGTTATAAACAAAAGACAACTCTCAGAGTAAGATCTTTGGGGTTTTGATGATGCAAAAGAAACCTGTGTCAGACTCCATGAAAGTTAAAACATATTTGCATCTAGTTGGTCAACAACATAGATTCGCTGAGGACAGTAATTTATAGCTGGCAGATGAAGTCCATTTTTTATTGCACTTGTCAGGAAATCCTCATTAGTTCAAATAAGTCATCTGCCTCTATCATGGTAATTTGACTTCAGCCTGCAGGAAACAACTGCCAAAACCTGGCTTTATAACATCATTACCAGAAATAAAAAAAAATTCAATAGCACTAAACTTCCACAAATGATGTAATCACAATTCATTGCTAAAAGTATATTTTGGAGAGAAAAGAACGTACCTTAGGCAGTGGTTTCTTCTTAGCACAGTTTATACCACCAATAAAGACCATATTGGGCATCACTGGTCTAACATACTCAAACACAAAATCAAATCTCAGAAGCCAAATGGAAGCAGAGCTCAGGAGGTCTGTCAAGGACACATCTCTCTGAAGAACTTCGGAGGAAAGCTTTAATGAATCTGCGTAGAAACCATCACAGTACTTAAGCTCCAGGAGGGAAATCAGTGCATTTTCCACTCTCTGGAAAAAAGTCATGCGGTCTGAGTTGAAGGTAAATAGTCTCGGGATGTAGGACAGAGGGTTTGGGCACTGAGGTGCACTATAGTGTAAGCTGCAAGGAAATCCTCTCATGAAGAACACAAATGGAAGAGAAAAATAATTAGCAAGTACTGCTCCGCACATAAAAGCTGGATCTGTTAGGATAGCATCAAAGTTGCTTTGATTCAAGTACTGCAGGGTCTCCTTGCTGTTGAAGAGGTCCTTGCACTGAACAAAGAACGTACTGAAAACATTCACTGAGCTGTTGTAGAGTGCTAGAGGTTTCAGTGGGAAAGGCAGGTCCTTCAGGTGGGTGGCAACATATTCTTGAAAGGAATTATCCAGCTCTTCTAGTGTCTGAGACACTGGGTATGTTATCACGGTGTAGTCCTGTGTTGTTCCCATCTGCCAGCTTACTTCTGGCATAAGCACCACCACCTCGTGTCCTTTCTCAGCAAGCTTTTCAACCACTTGCTGCATGCTAAGCCAGTGGCTCCCAACCATGGGCACCACCAGGAGCTTCCCTCCATCTGAGAGGCCAGGAAGGAGGATAAAAATCCAGGCACAGCAAAGTCTCAAAATCATGTTCCTGTGATCAGAGTAGAGACTGTGGAACGAACAGTCTTCTCTCTCAGGCTGTAGCTTAGTGCTTTTGAAAGTAGCCAGCTGGTTTATCTGTTGAGTTGTGGTGCTTTGTGGTAATCTTCTAGTTAATGATTCTCTGCTCTGAGTTGTGGATGTTTGGGTTTTTCTTCTTCTTACTTCTAAAGCTGAATGCAGTGACTCTTTCCTGTGCTGAGTCATCGGAGTTCCTCAAGTGTTCAATGCGGAATGAGCCCCTCAACATGCTAGTCAGATCTCTTAGGACTTGCTGCTTGATCTTTGATGTGTCCTGTTTTATGCCTTGGCCAGGACCAAGGAATGCAAGCATGGTGTGAGCAGCTCCAACACTACACTAACAAATAAAAACAGCCTCAACAAACTTGTGATTGGAGACATGGATTTTCAGACAATTTCTTTGAGGACAGAACAGGAAAGCCTCAGCATAAGGGGAAAGGGCAGATGAACCAACTCTAGCAGGAATATCCACAGTCTACAATGACACTGAGAGAGACGAAACTGGCAGCTGAGGTAGAGACTGGGAAGCTGAAGTCAAGGCTATTGATTCAGAGCAGTAATGCAGTTGTTTCACAGCCTTCCAGACGGCCCTCAGGCAAAGGCAAGCCCTGGACGGGTGAAGTAAATCAGTACCTTCAAGGCATATCTGAGTGTTTGAGAGTTTGCCAGCAACTCATCAGTTGGCTTGGTTATCTGGCAATGGTTTCTTGATGGGTTAAACTTTGCTGAGTTCAAGGGAGGGCGAGATAAGATTTGCTTACCTCTCACATGTGGTCATGTGTGCAGGAAGGCAGTGGGAATGGCTGGGGGATGCCAGGGTAGGAATGGGCAAACTCGAGAGAGAGGGGCTGTGCTGGATGACTGCAGTGAGAAAGGGGGATGTTGTTACAGCACAACTGTGGCTTGTGGCTCTGTGGCCCTGCTGGCATGATGTACATGATCACAGGGGACCACTCTGAGACTCAATACTGGTAGCAAGTAGAGTGCCAGCTGGGTCATTCTAGGCTTAGTGGCAGCTGTGAATACCCACTTGTTTCAAAAAGAAAGTTGGTGTTCTCTGATTACTAGCTAGGCTCATCTATATTTGGGTAGGAGCCCTTGCCTGCATCTGATGGAGCGACATGACCTCAGGGAGGGAACTGGATTGGACAGGCCAGGAAGAGAAGCAGCTCAAGCCGCTGTGAGGGCTCTTTATTGCTACAGAAGGCCTTGTGCTACAAGGCTGGTACACTGTTGTCCTGTGTTCAGCTAAGATAGGGTTAACTTTGCACAAGAAGTGGAAAGGGATCACACCCAAGACAGACACTTGAATCAGCCAACGGGGAAACAAGGCAGAGTTACTCAATGCCACCTTCGCCTCAGTCTTTACTGCTAATACCAGCTACCAGGAGTCCCAGAAGTTCAAAACTGCAGAGGAAGATGGGAGGAAGATAGTTTTTACCTCAGTTGATGAGATTTGGGTCAGAGATCAGTTGAGCAAACTGGACATCCATGGGTCTGGATGGGATGAACCCACAAGTGCTGAGGGAAATGGCAGAGGTCTTTGCTAGGCCACTCTCCATAATCTTCGAGAGGTCCTGGAGAATGGGAGAGGTGCCTGAGGACTGGAGGAAGGCCAATGTTATCCCAATCTTCAAAAAGGGTAAGAAAGATGACCCGGGTAACTACAGGCCGGTCAGCCNCCCTCAGCAAGCTTGCGGATGATACCAAGCTTGGAGGAGTGGGTAGCACACCAGAAGGCTGTGCTGCCATCCAGCATGACCTGGACAGGCTAGAGAGATGGGCAGGGAGAAACTTAATGAAATTTAACAAGTGTACTTTACTCCATCTGGGAAAGACCAACCCCATGTATCAGTACAGGCTAGGAGCTGATCTGTTGGAGAACAGCCCTGGGGAAAAAGATCTAGGACTCCTGGTGGATAGGTGGAAGTCCATGAGCCAGCAATGTGCCCTTGCGGCCAAGAAGGCCAATGGCATCCTGGGATGCATTAAGAGGAGCGTGGCCAGCAGATCCAGAGAGGTTATTCTCCCCCTCTACTCTGCCCTGGTGAGGCCCCACCTGGAATACTGTGTCCAGTTCTGGGCCCCCCAGCTCAAGAAGGATAGGGAGCTGCTGGAGAGAGTCCAGCACAGGGCCTGGAGAAGAGGAGACTGAGAGGGGACCTCATTAATGTTTATAAATATGTTAAGGGTGAGTGTCAGGAGGAGGGAGCCAGGCTCTTCTCAATGTCATCCAATGTTAGGACAAGAGGGAATGGGAGTAAGTTGGACCACAGGAAGTTTAGTATTAACATGAGGAGAAACTTCTTTACAGTAAGGGTGATGGAGCACTGGAACAGGCTGCACAGGAGGGCTGTGGAGTCTCCTTCTCTGGAGACATTCAAGAGCTGCCTGGACACATTCCTGTGTGAGCTCGTCTAGGTGATCCTGCTCTGGCAGGGGGGTTGGACTGGATGATCTTTGTAGGTCCCTTCCAACCCCTAACATTCTGTGATTATATGATTCTGTATTCCATATGATACTATGCCATACTCATGGGGCACAGGATGAGCTGGAGCTGAGCCAGGGCAAGGCATAGGGCTAGGCGTGGGCACCCCGGTGAAAACAGGGATCACCTAGGGGAGGGTCCATGCGGGGAACCTGTCCCCTCCCCTCCTGCATGCCCATGGCTGGCACAGGACCCGAGGCTCAGAAAGCATCTGTTGGGGGATGGCAGTGGCTGGACAATGGTTTGCTCAGCAGCTGGTTCGGTGCTGTCAGGTTGTATATCGTTTGTGTGTATATGTATGTGTATATTTTTAGTTTTCTTGTTTAATCCTGTTGTTTTCTTTGTTCTCTGTTATTCTATTAAACTTTTCCTTATCTATACTCAAGGAGTTTTGGCATTTTTGCTCTTGATTCTTCTTCCCCTCCCACTAGGAGAAGGGAGTTGGGGGAAAGAGTACAAGTAGCTTTGATGGGGCTTGGCTGCTGACTGGGTCTTAAACCATGACGTTTGAGCTTCATCCCTGACTATGATTTTCAGAAGGCTTCAGCAGGGCTTGTGCCTGGTTGTGTGTCCTGGTTTGGGCTAGAGCAGAACTAATTCTGTGCAGTGTTTCACTTTTTAGCAAACTCTCTTCTGACTGCATTTTCTGCAGTTAATGCTATCTTTTTGCAAACAGTGTCTGCCGCTAGAAGTGGCAATGCTTGATGTTTATAGTTACTACTAAGGATAGGTATACAGAAAGGCTCTTGCTTGTACTTGCTCCTTTAGAAACTAAGGTCACTGCTAAATCTTGTGTACAATGTTGGAGTGTCCTAAGTGAAAGGGTTGTTAAGTAAGCAAAAGAAAGAAGTCATACTTGCAGGGAAGAGCAGACAGGCTAGGTGACCCAAACCTGCCCAACAAGGGGTTCCATTTCATATATGTCATATTCAGTATAAAGTTGAGGGATCACAAGGGTCAATCTCTCTCTTATTTAGTGGCCAGTATCTAGGAGGACTCTGTCCATTCTGCCTTCAATCCTAAACTGTGTGTTTCTGAATCCAACTCCTGAATGCCATTCCAGTCTCCTGCTGAGGCCAGTCTAGGCCTCAGTGCCTGCCCTGCAGCATCAGTGGTGATGTAATTGCCATGCGGGGGGTGGGTGTTCAATATTGGTTTTGCATCTATTCCATTATTTTCTTGTTAGTATTTTCTTTTTTTTTTTTTTTGTTATCTTTTCATTTCAGATGTATAGTTTTCATTTCCAGTCTATAGGTCTCTCTTCTAACATTCTGTGATTTCTCTTCAGGAAGGCAGAGGGGTTAAAAGAGAGAGACTGTCATTCGACTAGTGGCCAGCGCCAGCTCTAGCCCTTGACATGGTGGCCTGAGAGATCTGAGTGATGGTAGAGCTCTCCTCCCCTGCCTGGTCCACCAACCAGCAGAAAGTTAACCGGGGCGAGCCAGGTCTCCTCCATGACCTCAGACTGGTGGGGCAGCGCAGCCCGCAAGGTCTCCACGGCAACCTTTGCCCCGTCGCTGACTCCCGCCATGCCCCGCGGTGGCGAGCAAACTACATCCCCCCGCGAAGGCCTTACGGGGCCGCCCGTCCTCCCCAGTGGGCACCGCGGCACCCCCACCAGGCCTCACTACGACTCCCAGCAGGCTGTGTGTCCGCTGCGTCCGCCCTCTCCGGGGCCGCGTTGTCGGCCGGTCTTCCGTTCTCATCGACTCCCGGCGGTTCCTTCACTCCCCTTGTAGGAGGTGTTCCTCGCTGCTGTTCTCTTTCTGGGGCTTGATCAGGTATGCAAAGCCTTAGAACCGCCGCCGCGGCCTTACCGTCCCGGCATGCTTTGCGTGGCGCCACAACAAAGATGGCGGCGGCCGCCGGGCTGTGGCGGTAGGTGTAGGTTCGGCTACACGTACTGGCTCTGAGCGGTGAGCTCGGGCAGGATAACGGCGGGGGTTGTGCCTTGCCAGCACCGGTGCTGCGGGCGGCAGGCCCAGGGTACTAGTCATTGTTCTCTCTTCGGTACTGGCGAGACCGCGTCTGAAGACTGGGCCCAGCTCCGTGGGGGCTCCGAGGCTGGAGCATGTGGGAGGTGGAGAGAGGCAGGAGGAGGCGGGTGAGTTCAGCCTGAGGAAGGGAAGGCGAGACGGAGACCTTATTGCTGTTGAGAGAGCGTAGATGCAGCCTGATTCTTTTAGGGACTACACTGAGGTAGCATTAGAGGTGCCAGACCGAAGTTACAACACAGGGCATTCCATCAGATCTAAGGAATATAGGGCAGGAGCTTAGAGGGGTTTTGGGATCTCCTTTCATGGAGAGGCCCTAATAAGTAATGTGCTGTAAGTTAGCGTGACTTTGTGAGGGTGTTGGGTCAGAGATGTCATCCAGAGATTAGTTCTGTCTGTATTTCCAGCATTATGAATGTTCCAGCATTTTCCTGCAGAAACTGGCTGATCATGGTATAGAAAAATGTACTCTTCACTGGGTTAAAAACTGGTTGGCTGGATGTTCCCAGAGAGTTGTGATTAATGGAGTGAAATCTAGGTGGCTGCCAGTCACCAGTGGTGTCCCTCAGGGCTCAGTTTTGGGGCCATCTTGTTTGGCATCTTTATTGATGACCTAGACGTGGGGATCAAGAGCACCCTCAGGAAGTTTGCAGATGACACCAAGTTGTGTGGGAGTGTTCATCTGCTGGAGAGCAGGGAGGCTCTGCAGAGGGACTTGGACAGGTTGGATCGATGGGCCAAGGCCAATAGAATGAGGTTCAGTAAGGCCAAGTGCCATGTCCTGCACTTTGGGCACAACAACCCCAGGCAACGCTACAGGCTTGGGGATGAGTGGCTGGAAAGCTGCCCAGCAGAGAAGGATCTGGAGGTGCTGGTGGACAGCTGGCTGAATATGAGCCAGCAGTGTGCCCAGGTGGCCAAGAGGGGCAGCAGGATCCTGGCTTGTATCAGGAATAGTGTGGTGAGCAGGAGAAGGGAGGTTATTGTGCCCTTGTACTCGGCACTTGTGAGGCCTCAGCTGGAGTACTGTGTTCAGTTCTGGGCCCCTCATTACAGGAAGGGCATTGAGATACTGGAGCGTGTTCAGAGGAGAGCTACCAAGCTTGTGAGGGGTTTAGAGGAGAAGCCATATGAGGAGAGGCTGAGGGAGCTGGGCATGTTTAGTCTGGAGAAGAGGAGACTGAGGGGGGACTTCATTGCCCTCTACAACTACCTAGAGTAGAGTGGTGGATGTTGCCTCTTCTCCTTAGTGAACAGAACCAGAGGGAATGGTCTGAAGTTGAGACAGGGTGGGGTTAGATTGGATATTAGGAAGAAATTCTTTACAGAAAGAGTGGTGAGACACTGGAACAGCCTTCCCAGGGAGGTGGTTGAGTCACCATCCCTGGAGGTGCTTAAGAAACATGTAGATGTGGTGCTCCAGGACATGCTCTAGTGAGGGCAGGGATTGTGTGGTTTGTTTAGTTTTGGTTTGTTTTTTTGTTTGTGGGGGGGTTTTTTTGTTTGTTTTTTGGGGCTTGGTTTGGGGTTTTTTTGGTTGGACTCGGTGATCTGAGAGGTCATTTCCAGCCATGAATGTTCTGTGATTCTGTTCTGTATTTCTGTATGATTTTTAAGGGAAGGAAGCTCCTAGCAGCAGTGCTTTGAGGATCCAGAAATAAGGAGCAGGGGAGGATTTGGCACTGTGCTGCTGAAGTGCTTCTCCAGAGTGGTGGGTGGGTACAGCAGACTGTCAGTAAGGTGATTGCTGTCTCCTCGATATCATAGAATCATAAAATAGTTTGGGTTGGTAGGGATCTTTAAAGCTCATCTAGTTCCATCCTCCAGGAGTGAGCAGGGACATCTTCAAATAAATCAGGTTGTTCAGAGCCCCATCCAACCTGACTTTGAATATTTTCCAGAAATGGGGCTTCTGCCACCTCTCTGGGAAACCTGTAGCAGTGTTTCACCACCCCCATTGTAAACAATTTCTTCCTTAGAAATAGTGTAAATTTTCCCTCTTGTAGTTTAAAACCATTACCCTTTTTCCCGTTGCAACAGGCCCTGCTAAAAAGACCGTCCCAGTCTTTCTTACAGGCCACTTTTAAGTACTGGAAGGCCATGGTGAGGTCTCCCCAGAGCCTTCTCCAGGTTGAACAATCCCAACTCTTTCAGCCTTTCCTCATAGGAGAGGTGTTCTAGCCCTCTGATAATTTCTGTGGCCTCCTCTGGATCCACTCAAGCAGATCCATGTCTTTCCTGTGCTGAGGTTTCCAGAGCTGGTCACTGCAGATAGTGTCTCACCAGAGCAGAGTGGAGGGGCAGATTTACCTCCCTTGCAGGCTGTGCTGCTTTGGATGCTCTGAGTGCTAAAGACAGGTTACTTTTGCAAGTGGATTTTTTGCAATACAGTGCAGAGATTGTGATGAATTTGAGAGGCCTTACATACCTTTTCTGCAGGAAGCTGGTCAACTTGAGCACTAGTTAATTATGAATGTTTAGAAAGACCTATTATTTTGTTATGCATGTTTTTACTGCTGCAAAATTGCAATGTGATGTATTGGATTCTAGTTAAAAGTCTGTTCAGATCTGTGGTAACACAGAGTGAATTAAAACCATTTTTCTTACGATGGTGTACACTTCTGTATGAATCTGATACTCATTTTTAGAATGAACAGAATAAGGTGAAAGTTGTAAACAAATTCAGTCAGGGCTGAAAGGTTCATCTTGGAGAATTAGAGGTGGATGGATTCAGTTGCATTTTTTTAAAATAGGTTTTGTGTTTGTTTTTTTTTTAGGACTGTTTTGCCTCCACAATGTTTGGGGACTTATTTGAAGAGGATTTTTCCTTTATTTCAAACAATCATTGTGGAAAAGGGAAGAAATCAAAGCCCAGAGATTCTGAGCCTCCAGCTCCCAGGGATTTCACCAATCTAAGTGGTATCAAAAATCAGGGTGGGACCTGCTACCTCAATTCCCTTCTACAGACTCTGCTTTTCACACCTGAATTTAGAGGTAATGTGTTCAAAATCTTAAAATAATGTTGGAATGCATACTTTACCGTGACTTGTATTTCTAGTTAGTTATTAAAGAAACAGAACAAACAGATCATTTTCAGGAGCCATTTACTTCAGTTCAAATAAGTTATTATAGAATACTCAGAACTACTGGTCTGCAAAATCAGTAGCATCACTTCTGTGCAAAACATAAGTATTGTAAACATTACCTTTTCTTACAGGTGGGCAGTTACAGTTTGTGTAAATAAGAGTTTATTACTTTCTATGGAGTAGCATTCATTTTTTTTAGTGCAACCACTGTAATTCCTGAAAAAAATCGGTATTTTGCCATCTAAACACCTCCATACATACTTCTGCTTTATTGCTACAGCTTGGTCCAGTTGCAAGGATAAATCATAGAATCGTTTAGAATGGCTTGGGTTGGAAGGCACCTTAAAGATCATCTAGTTTCAATCCTCTGTCATGGACGGGACATCTTTCACTAGAGCAGGTTGCTCAAAGCCCCATCCATCCTGCCATCGAACACTTCCAGGGATGGCACATCTAGCACCTCTTTGGGCAACCTGTTCCAATGTCTCACAACCCTCACACTAAAGATTTTTCTTTCCTTGTATCTAATCTAAATCCACTCTTTTTTACTTTGAAACTCTTACCCCTTGTCCTATCCCTACACTTCTTGAGAAAGAGCCCCCTCACATTTTTCCTGTAGGCCTATGTGAATAATGTTCAGAAATGTTTAATGTCCAGTTTGCCAAAAAGAATAGTATCATAATGCTTGACAGTTAAAATGCAAGAAAAATCTTTAAAGAAGTGATTTTTTTTTTTCTAAAAAGGCCTTTTTCTTTACAATTACAGAAGCACTATTCTCTCTAGGACCTGAAGAGCTTGGGACTCTGGATGATAGCAGTAAACCTGATGCAAAGGTATTTAACATTTTCTTGGCATTAGTCACTGGTCAGTATTGATTTGGAAGAAATTTGTTCCAATTCACGTGAAACTTCATATGAGAATGAATGAAAGCCTGATTTTGATACTGAAAGACAGCTTGGTTGGCTGCTACTTGATTTTTCACACAGTTGTAGTTTTCAGTGCAATAAGCTTTTGCTTCAGAAATAAGATATTGAGCCTGTTTCTGCTGAAATTGTTGGCAGAGATCACTTTGTCTTCAGGGGGAGCAGGAACAATCCCAAATTCTGTACAGTCATATTTTAGGTTTTCCTCTTCTGCAATTGAAGCTACAGTGCTTTGCCTTAGGTGCCTGCACTGAGGGTCTCTGCAAGTTTCACTGCCTACCCATGCACAAGATGTTATGAGACTGAAAATCAGTCTTTGTTTAAAAAGTGCTTACTAACATTGACTACAAAATTTAATTCTTTAGTTCTCGGGCTAAAGTGCCACTGCTGGTTGCTTCAAAAATCTTTCTCTTTGTGAGCCAGCTATCGATACAGGTAACTGGTATGAGGAAAGGCTGAGAGACCTGGGGCTATTTAGCCTGGAAAAGAGAATGAGAGGGGATCTTATCAATATCTAAAGGGTGGGGGGCAAGAGGATGAGGCCAGGCTGTTTTCACTGGTGCCCAGGAACAGGACAAGGGGCAGCAGGCACAGATTGGAACCTCACCTTGCTGTGAGGGTGACAGAGCGCTGGACCAGGCTGCCCAGAGAGGCTGTGGATTCTCCTTCTCTGGAGAGATTCAGAACCCACATGGATGCAATCATGTGCAGCCTGCTTTAGCAGGGGGTTGGAATAGATGATCTGCTGAGGTCCCTTTCAACTTCTGCTATTCTGTGGTTTTGTGATCAAGCTTGTTGATGTTAACCATTCTCCTTCCCATTTCCTTCTGCCCCACCCTTGATGGAGCAAGGAGTTGAACATGTTAAATCTGTATGTCCTGATGTCTTGCAGTTGAGTTCTTAGGGTTTAGTATTATGAAAAATATCAGGGAAAGTTATCCTTTTTTGCCATGGTGATGGATTAGTTTTAATCTGTACAGTTTTGCTTTATCACAAAATGTATGTTCTATAACTGTATTTGGCTGAGTAAAATGAGGAACTGTAGATTTTTCAGAACTGAGTCTGACTGATGTTCTGGTGTGAATTGAGTAGCTTGTGTTATGAAAGCCATAGGCAGTGGTGGTTTATTACAAGTTTTGTACCAAATGATTTTTCTTTTTTATTTAAATGATTAGATTGAAGGCTCTTTCTGATCTGTTGGGCATACTTTGTTTTTTATTTGTAGGTTCGAATAATTCCATTGCAACTTCAACGGTTATTTGCTCAGCTTCTGCTCTTAGACCAGCAGGCTGCATCTACAACAGACCTTACTGAAAGCTTTGGGTGGAACAGCCATGAGGTACAAATCACCATCATTTATAAACTTTCCTGAATGGAGATTTTTTTTTTGTTTTGTTTGAAGTCTGACATTTAAGAGCTATTTAAGTACTTCAAGCTGTGGAAAATAGTTGACCCAATTCAATACTAATGTTGCACAGTATTCTATCTCCATGTGAAATTCATGCCAATTGTTTACTGTAAGCAACAGAAGAAAATTGTTTTGTTGGATACAATTCTAATAGCTTTTCTGTTGTTTTTACAGGAACTTTTTATCAGATAATGATAAAAGTAGTAATTTACTACTCAAGTTAAAAATTTATAGCTAGTCACTGAGACAGTTGTGTTTATCATACTTTATGTATCTTGTTATTAAGCAATTAGTAAAGCAGCTGACCCTATTTCTTCAAGTTTGGGTTGTTTTTGTCATGCAGGAAATGAGGCAGCATGATGTGCAGGAATTAAACCGGATCTTGTTCAGTGCTTTGGAAACTTCCCTTGTGGGGACCTCGGGTCATGACCTTATTAACCGTTTGTACCATGGGATTGTTGTCAACCAGATCGTTTGTAAAGAGTGCAAGAATATCAGTGAGAGACAGGTAAAGCCAGCTGATTATCCAAGCTAGGTTTCTGTTCTGTCTGTTGAAGATGCTTTTAAATGTTCTGTTGGGTTTTTTTCAACTCCAGAAGTAGTGACATCTTCCTTGAGTGTTACTTGGTGACCTTGGTGGATTTTGTTAGTGTGTATTGGTTAGGGCACTGCAGACTTAAAAGTGTGAAAATTATGCATGACTTTAAGTCTTGGCTGGTCTTTTCTAAACCACCTACACAGGCTGTGACTGCAAGGTAAAAAACCCCTGTTATTGTATCTTCTGAGTTGGCAAGTGTTGCATTTAGTAGATAAGTTAGTAGAGAGCTGAACAATAAGGTAACAACAGAAAAATATCTTTGCATTCTTTTATGCTTTGTAATTTAAAAAAGTTGTTTGTTTTTCTTTTTTTAATTCTCTTCTGTGGATGTATGAGGGTTTTCCCCCATCAGCAATGAAAGCAAAATGAATGCTTGCATTTGCTGTAGTGAATGGGATGAGTAGCTTTCTAATGTACCATAAACTTACTACCTTATTTTTTTATTCTGTTTCTGCATAGGAAGATTTTTTAGACTTAACAGTGGCAGTGAAGGGTGTTGCTGGCTTGGAGGAGGCCCTGTGGAACATGTATGTAGAAGAGGAATTCTTTGAAAATGAGAATTTGTACCGATGTGGAGCCTGTGATAAACTTGTTGAAGCCTCAAAGGTAATGCATTAGAGATTCTCAGTGTTCAGTTGGCTGTTAGGAATTTTGTTTACATTGCTGTCTCTGATCTCTAAACCGGAAATAAAAGTATTTGTATCTTTAATCAGATGGTATATAACAAGAGGATGCCAAAATCTGACTTGCTTTTTAAGCCTCAACATTTATGTCAAGAAAAGCTCATGTGACTAATTTTGTGACTTGAATGTTGTTGCAGTCTTTAATCTTGCCAGCGGTGAATGGGATGGCCTGTAGTTTCAAGTGTTGCCTCATTCATACACCTCTACAGGCACCTGGCTTAAGGCATTTCAGATAATAAGCTAAAAGATAAGCAAAGCATGAATAAAAAATAGATAAATCTTTATAATCTCATAAAGAACTTAAATGGGAGAGAAAAATAATGAACAACTGTTGCTCTGCCCAGTGAAATGGGATCTGTTGATCCAGGTATTACATTTTTCCTAGTGCTGAAGAGGTTCTTGCAGTGATAAATTAACACCTTAGTAGATGTTTTCAATATGTTCTGTAGTGCTAGAGCCTTGGAGCGAGTAAGAATGTATTTATGCAAGGAGCTGGATGGCTCCTTCTAACATGTAAGACACTGGGCATGTTTTTACTGTGTATGCCTGTCATTTCCATCTGCCAGCTTACTTCTGGCATATCTGTTAAGTTGTGCTTTGTGATAATCTTATAGTGAATAATTTACTTCTTTGATCTGTACTTGCATGTAGGGATGAGAACTCTTGGGTTTGAGTTTTTTGTTTTCTTTTAAATTATTTGCAAATCCAAATGCAGGGACCCTTTCCTGCACTGAGTCATTGGAGTTCCTCAGAGTTCTGCAGAGAACTGTTAACATTGAGCCTGTGTTGTTCATTGAAAGCGGTCCCTGGGAGCTCAGGGACATTCAGACTGTAGTACTCCATTGGCCTGGTTCACTCCCCTCACCCCTGAGCACCTTGGTAAAGCTTCAGGTGCTTGACACTTGTCTAGACTGGTGTCCTCCAGAGGAGTTTTGTGTGTGACTCTGAGTGCTTTGTTAAATTGTGGCATGGCTGATAACACCAGTTACTGTCTGGATACCAGTGCAGCCTGCAGCATCCTTGTGCTGACAGCTTGTCCATGTTTGTTGGTTTGTGATGGTTTGGACTGCTTTCCCCAACACAGTAATCAAATTTTAAGACTTGTATTTGTCTTCTCATCCATCCCTTTAGGCAGGGCAAGGGAAGGGCAGATCAGTGAGAGCTTTACAAGAGTTGTAGGTCTTTGAATTGCATTTTTCCAGAATGATACAAAATGGTGTTTGGTTTTCTTCTTTCATATTGTAAGCTTTTTATAAAAAAGTTGCTCCTTTTTCCTGTTGTTCCCACCATTTTTTGTAAAGGAGAAATGGAAATAGGCAGCTGTTAGTGTACTCTGATACATTCTGCCATCTTCACAACAGCAAAGCTCTTTGGTCTTCTGTGGTGACTTTTCTGCAGCAGGATTAGTGCAATCCAAACCTTGCAGCACCCTTAATGTGGAAGGGAGTGGGTGCAAAGGCAAGTCCAGGACAGGTGAAGTTAATCGGTAACTTGGACCTTTAGGGACTTGTACCAGTGCCTCATGTGGCTTAGGTTTAAGGGCTTGTTTGAATTAAACTCTGCTGGGTTCAAGGGAGTGCGAGATAAAGAGTTGCTTGCTTCTCAAATATGGGCATCCATGCAAGAAGACAGTGGGAACTCTGAACTTGGGGTAAGAAGTCACATTGCTGGGGGAGGAATGGAGAAGCTGAGAAGCTGAGGGAGCTGGGATTGTTCAGCCTGGAGAAGAGAAGACTTGGGGGGACCTACTAGTGACTTTCCAGTACCTAAAGGGAACTTACAAGAAGGCTGGAGAGGGCCTGTTTGCAAAGGCCTGGAGTGAAAGGACAAGGGGCAATGGTTTTAAATTGGAGAGGAGTAAATTTAAACTGGACATTAGAAAGAAGTTCCTCACCACAAGGGTGGTAGAACACTGGAACAGGTTGCCCAGGGAGGTGGTTGAGGCCCCATCCCTGGAGGCATTCAAGGCGAGGCTTGACAGGGCTCTGGGCAACCTGATCTAGATGGGGATGTCCCTGCCCACTGCAGGGGGGTTGGACTAAATGACCTCCAGAGGTCCCTTCCAACCCAAACCATTCTATGATTCTATGATAAGCTCAAGAGAGAGGGGCTGTGCTAGAAGGCAGGAAGGAGGGATGTTGTGTCAGCACAATTGTGGCTTGTGGCCCTGCTGGCGTGTTGCAGACCATAGTTAGAATCAACACTGACAACAAGTGAGGTGCCAGCTGGGTCACTCTAGGCTGGATGGCAGAATTAAGAAGGTAGCTGCCTAACAATGCAGCCACCTGCCCACACCTAGCCTGTTTCAAAGACAAGGTGGCTTATACCTACCCACTCCATTATTCTCTCCCTTCAGTGCTCAGTGGGTCTCTGGATGTTATTCTCTCCCCTCTCCCCCCCCCCTTTTTTTTGGGACATCTAGAGATACTTGCAGTTGAAGAATCTTATGTTCCAGAACTTTATGAAATTTTAATTGTATAGTCTGATTTTTGTAGCTTTTTTCCCCTTGGATTGGCTTCAGAGCCTGTGCCAGGTACTGAGAGACCCCTGTTTATCGGGGAATGGTGAAGTTACCGCGAAGCTGTGTCACTTTTCTGCAGCACCTGCAGTAGAGTGTGTGTGCGTTTTTCCTTTGGGCTCCCAGGGTCTGTGTGAGACTGGTGGTGGCAGATGCTGTGCAAGGGACCGAGAGCAAAGTTGCTGGAAGATGCTGTGTAGTCTGATTTAAAGTGTAACCACAAACTCAGGGTTTTGAAGCAGTTACTTCGTAGTATAGAATTCAAGAAAATCCTCTCACAAAGAATGTAATTACTGACTAGATGTTCAACAATGTCCTCCGTTGTCTTCTGTTGCATGATAAGGTATTGACTGGTGATCAGCATTCAAGGAAAGTGTAGAGCTTAACAAAAGGGGAAGCTCTTGATTGCTTTTAAGCTGTCTAGCGGGTAGGGAAGCTGAGAATTAGGGAAGACAGTTTGAAAATGAAGATACTGGTCTTGTCTGCCTGGTTGTAACAAAGCTCCATTTTTGTTGAAAAATAGAGACCATAGCAAGGTGGAAAAATTCTTCTGTTATAACTGTTTCCTTCCAATGTTTTTTAATCATTTTGCAGTCTGCTAAACTACGCAAGTTGCCTCCTTTCCTCACCATTTCTCTCCTGAGATTTAACTTCGACTTTGAGAAGTGCGAACGATACAAGGAAACAAGCTGCTATACATTCCCCATCCAGATAAACCTGAGGCCTTTTTGTGAGCAGGTTTGTACTGTTACATTAGTTGAAGTTTCTATGCACTCAGCAGAGAGCTGCCTCCTCTAGGACAAGCTGTCTTTTATTTTGCATTTTTAATTCCAAATTTTAGGAATTCCCATTTGTTTCCGAAAGACCACTTTCTAACTGAGTAGGAAATACCTTAAAGCCATACAGTGTGAAAGGGTATAATAATGACCTAAAACTTCATTTGATATTTGTTTGAAAGGATGATTATCACCTGGAAATTGAAGTTTATTTTTATATTGTCATTGTCTGATAATATCATGCACAAATTCAGCTATACCTGTTTTGTGTGCCTGTAGTTATTTCATTTGTGTTAGGAATCTGTCTTTGCATTCATCTATATTTTGGTTATAAACTGAGCTGTACCAGTACTTGATGCTGATTTTTGATCCTTAAAATATATAAAGAATATACTTAATAAAGGCACTGTTACTGAAAAGACATTTTTTCTTATTGAAATGTTGCAGTGCAGGCTTGGAGATTTCTCAGTGTTTGCATCTGAGGAAGCATTTTTTTCTTAGTTGGCTTGTGTATATAAATGTGGTGCTTTTTCTCTAGTCTTTTAAACAAAATAAGTTTGATTATGAACAAACAGGTTGAGCTGTTCTATTATTTGCATACATATTTCATTATTTTAAATTTTGAGTTTCCAGTATTGTTCAGAATCAAGTTTCAAAGGCTGCATAATAAGCCTGTAGCTTGGTCTGTGGTTTGTGTCAGTCCATACTTGTGTTCCCTAGCATTTCAATCTGCGCACGTGCAAATACACACGGAGAAATATCTGAAGCTATGCTGATGCTGTAAAACTGTCCTTGTGTGAAAGACTTATTGATAAATATTATTGTTACTATTATTGTTTTTCTTTTTAAAGACTGAAATGGATGATTCAGAGTACATGTATGAGCTCTTCTCTGTTATTATACATAAAGGTGGCTGCTATGGAGGACACTATCATGTTTATATCAGAGATGTGGATGAATTAGGAAACTGGCAATTACAAGTAAGTCCTAAAGGTTTTTCTTCCTTACTTGCTATGTCTTGTTTTTCAGAAAAGTATTAAGATCTAATGCTTGAAATGTACATCCAAACTGATGAATATTTTAGTAAGGCATTTGGTCTCTTACCTCATTGAGAAAGCTAATTTTCCACAGTAGGTGATCAATATCAAGATTTTACAGCAAATTTTTGCTTTCTGATCTGCTGAACTATCTCATGTTATTTGGCTTACTTTTTTTTTCCCCAAATGAATTAATATCTTTGCTCCAGTCATTTTAGTGGATGATTCTGTCTGGCTCTTTGTAAATAATGCAAAAGCCTTTTCTATTAAACCTGATAGTGGATATTCTGTATGACAATATACAGTCTGTAACTGGAGGCAGAAGCAGCTTATCAGAACTTCTCCCTTCATGCTTCTAAATTGTGGATGCTAATATTAGTACAGAAGGTAATAGAAATCTGCTAGTTGTGTGTGATACAGCAGTATTTGAGTCTCTTATTTTTCTTACACAGGAAGAAGAGGATAGGCTGATTGAAGATAAGGCTTTAAGAGATCCTGAAAATGCCAAAGTAGTAGAGAGTCCATTGGCAGTGTTGGAAGGGATTTTGTCAGAGGTATGGTATGTAAGGAGTTCATTGCTTTGATTTTGATGTTAGGGAACCTAGAAGAAGAGGTTGGTGTATGCAAGAGTGGGCAGGCTTAAGTGTAAAGAACTGTTCTGAACTTACTGCGAGGCAGATAAAGCTTGTAACTGAACCTGACTTTAATACCAGTAGTGAGTCCTCATACAGAAAAGGGCTTTTTTTTGAGTATTGAAGATGCTTACTGAAGCTATGGCAAAAGATGTTACATTGGCTTATTAAAAAACAAGATGGATTTGAGCACTTCAGAATTGCCTTCTTTGTGTTGATCCCTTGACTTTTCTAACTTGAATTATCATAGTTTTTAATTTCTCTGTAGGAAGAATCTAAACAAATTCCTGTGGATCAATTAGGGCAAAAACTATTGGAGAAAAAAGGGGTGTCCTGGAATAAGAAATACCGAAAACAATATGGAGCATTACGAAAGGTAATATTCATGTGTGTTAGTTTGGTTTTTACTTTAAGATACCTTTACTTTTATATTTATATTGAATACTCAGTAGGATGGTAATTGAAAAAACTAGCCCTTGGACTAGCAAGCCAGAGTGTTTATAAGATAAAATAGTATGCTGAAGAACAGAGACAAGATTCTCAAGGGCTTGTCCGACTGAAAGCTTGCATCCTTTTCTCCATCTATATGGTTGGCCTATAAAAGAATTAACGTTGCCTACTGAACTTTGTTTCACTTTTGTGTGTTGATGATGGTGCAACAACACTTCTACCACTTGAACACAGAAGAACTGATGAGATTTAGAGACGAAACACAGTACCTCTTAACAGTCATAACAGGAATGAGGTTTTCAAAATGTGTGCCACTTTTTTTGGTTGATATAGGGCATATCCATAAAAGTAGTAATTTCAGTAAAATGTTGTGTTTGTCCAATTCATTACTGCATTTTCTAATGCTTTAAGGAAAATACTTTAGCATTTGTGTTATAGTTATGTGGAAAATTCATGTTTGACTGTTTTTGAATAGTTAATGCTGTTTTTCAGAATAGTTATTTAAATGACGTTGTAAAATCTGGTTATGTGTCTTTCCCAGAGGTAGATGCTTTTCTGATTTTGACAGGAAAGAGATAGAAACAAGTTGTGAGCAACCAGGTATTAGCCATTTCAAAGTTTGAGTGCTATTGTGAGTATTACCAAAGCTGACTTTTCACACGTACTGGATCTGTATACCAAGAGCACAGTGATCAGTGCAGGATTTGCCTTATTGAAATAATTGTAAATGCTTTTGAACTTTCTGAAGTATCAAATAAAAATATATATAAATATATAAATTTTTGGTTATGATTAAAACTAAAATTCAGATTTTGGAGGAGTAGTTTTTTTTGAAGGGGTTGGGTAGTTTTTGTAGTTTCTTGAGGGGATTGGAGGGTGATTGGTGTCTGTTCCTTTCCCTGTCCCTTCAGAGGCGTGATTTTGTTTTGTGTAATTTGGATACCAAATTTGTTTGAAGTATCTGCATGCTGCTGAAATGAAAGTAGAGAATAGAGTGGATAAGTGGTGAAATGGAAGAAGCAGGTTTTAAGTTCTTGAGATGCTGCAATGGGTAAGGTACAACTCAGACCAGAACTGGACTTAAGATCCCTGTCTGGTAAATACAGAAAGGAGTGATTCTGCAGAGACTACAGAGTGTAAAGTACCAATGTTAGAAGGCTAAACTAGTTGGGATGGTACTCTGTGAGTGTCTGATAAAGCAGAAGCTTTTTGGTTGCCTATAGATCATCACTAGCTATGCTACCTTTCCAGGGACAGAGAGTATGCACTTGTGAGATGTTTTTAAAAGGTCTCCAGTGTTTCAAACAATCTTTGAAATTCAGAAGTTAGCCTGATTGAATTCTTAGTAATGCATATATGTTGAAAACAATTCTTTTGCAATTTCTTGCATGATAGTTTTTGAAGTTATATAGGAGATGGAGCCAGCAACAGCATATAAAAGATCAGAATGATAAGTGGTGGTAGGAAAATGCCATTTTTCTGTCTAAATTGAGGAAATACTTGAGGAAGCATCATAAAACCAAGTTTGAAGGGATAGGGTTTGTGTATCAGTTTGAGGAGGAATCAGATGAAGTAGCTAATGCAGGCTGCTGTATTTAAAATTGTATATCTACTTCATCTTGTCCTTGCTTTCCTTTCAGTATTTGCAGAATCATCCTCAGATATTTCACTTCAGTCCTAATGAAAATAAGGTTGGTCTGAAGGAAAAACACAAGCTCCTATTTAAGTCAGATTCTCAAGGACAAGTTCTCCAAAGCCCTCCTCAGAAGAATGATGTCTGGTGGAATTCAGAAAAAAACCCTATAAGACCAAGGGACACTTCTGCTGGTTGCCATTGGTTTGATATCAATGATTCAAAAGTGCAGCCAATCAAGGAGAAGGATATTGAGAAACAATTTCAGGGTAAAGAGAGTGCCTACATGTTGTTCTATCGAAAATCTCAGTTAAAGAGACCACCTGAAGGTACATAAAGCTCATCTTGATATTCTGGGGGCTTCCTTCATTGACAGTTTCTTTTCTGGAGGGCAAAGACTGTTGGGCATTTCTGTCCTTTGCAAGAGTTGAAGATACAGTTTTCTTTCTAGTGTTTGAAATAAGGGTTAACTAAGATACAGGAAGGTTACCTCCAAGAAGATAGTGACCAGTTAACTGGCTGTAACTGACACTAACTTTTTCTAGTACGCTTTACAAATACTAACAGAACATTTCCTGAAACAAATACAAGTTGTTGCTAACAGAATTCATGTTTCACTTTCTCTTAGGGAAAGATTGATGGGCAGAAGTAAAAGCACTTGTTTGTTTTTTGTATCATCTTGCAGTTAAATTTTCTGTTATGAAAGAATGCAACACTATTGCTCTGAATTGTCAATGATTACCATATTGTAATGTAATAATCTTGATGGCTTTTCTTGTTTGCCACAACACATTTTAAGTGGCAGAAGCCAAATTAGCCTATATTATTTGTTACAGCACGAGGAAATCCAAGGTACCAAATTCCTGAACACCTTCTGAATGAAATGAATGCTGCTAATACTGAGCTGCAAAAAAAGAGGTATATTAATGTAACTGTACCCATCTCTTAAACAGCATTCTTAATCTGCAAATCTCCAAAGTGAGAATGTAAAATGAAAGAAACTCATGGAGTAAAATGATTAAATGGTGTAGGGGTTAACTGAGGGATGTCCAGATTCTGCCTTTTACTGGTTGCCTGCCTCCCTCTTAGTGACATAACTAGGTATGCTGCAGAATTTCAAAGGGAACTTACAGATTAAAATTGTACCAGTTTGTTATGAATATCAGTGAAATTCTGGAAGGAGAATGGAATATGTTATCTTAATTATGTTTATAGAGGGAGTTCTCTGCTGGGAGATGGGGGAATGGCTTTGCTATGAATCAAGAGATAAATGGTATCCTTTGCCAGAAATGTGGAGGAAAGAGCTAGTGGTATTCAGGTTGGTTGAAATGTTTCCTTCTGTTGAGGAATGCACAGAACTGAAGATATGCATGATTTGCAGTTAAGCTATCAAAATATAGACACACACAGGAGACACCAGTTTCATATGGTATCTCTGTACTGTGCAAATGACACTCCTTTGTTTTTTAAATGGGAATATTTGCTGCTATATTTAGGTAATAGAACTGGATACAAATATAAAGGAGGAAGGCATGGCTCTGTCTGTAGTGACTCGGTTTCCCTGCCATTTTTCTGATTTTTCTCATTTTTTTTTAGTGATCTGGAACATGGCATGGAAAAGCTTACAGTCTCTACATCCCTAAAGATGAAGTCTGTCATTCTGTTTAGACAGGTAGAAGCAAGGGGCAGAAATACATGAAATGTACTGTTGTTGTGCTTACGTGGAGGATGTCTACACTAGTTCTGTGTTGTACAACATGTAAATCACTGTCACCCTTGAGCACCTCTTTGCATACCCTTGTTGATGGAGAAGGGAATGACAGTGAATTTCTGTGCAGGACAACTGCACAGAAGCATCTGTGAGAGACGGTAGCCATTTATCAGTGTAAATTCACCAGTTTATCACTGTGTTATTCTTTCAAAGAGCGGAGTGTGACTCAGCAAACAATGGCATTGATTTGCATCTGCATTTGAGTTCGTGTTATAAATTTCACAATGGGGCTTTGCATCCTTCCCTTACATGGAAAGAGAGTGTTGTGGATTTGACTATTGATAGAAGAAAAACGCTAGGAGACCTTCGACAATCAGTGTTCCAGGTATTTGCTATGTTAAAGGAACTCAAACACTTCATTTTCACTTGAGCCACAACAACATTTGTAAACGTATTTATGGCACAATTTTTATCTATCTCTTTGAGAAATTTTCAACAGTAAATGTAATTTTAGGGGCTAAAAACTAAAAGGGTTTGTACAGAAGGGAACATTGCTTTGAGGTCTCCTCTCAAAGTATTGAAGAAGCTGTGAAATTAATGAAATTTTAACTATGTAAAACTGAAAGTTCTCTTGAGCTAATTATATTTGGGTAGCATGTACATAGGCATGGGTTGACATTGTAGAACTTCAGGCTTATTCTTAGCATTTCCATTTGTGACAGATTTGCCTTTTATTTTCAATGAGTCAGCTGGCCTTAAAA
Organism: Bucco capensis; assembly: GCA_013396975.1. NCBI lineage: Eukaryota > Metazoa > Chordata > Aves > Piciformes > Bucconidae > Bucco > Bucco capensis. Next base: position 68,591 of record VWZO01009203.1, on the reverse strand, counting down.
GGAAATAATCAGAATAGTTTAAGAAAAAAGATTAAAGCTTAACTATTGAAACTGGTATCTTTGCATTTATTCTCTACTATATTGAAAGAATATGACAATTTGTAAAATGCTTTTTCATAGATACCTAAATCAAAGCTAAACTCAGTGTCAGGGAACACTGTTTTTCCTGTACCTTACAACCCTTGGTTAGTGTCCAGTTGAAACTTTTATTTTCATCTATCTGGAGGTTAGTGTGAAAAGCCAAGTCCTAAACACTTGACTGTCTCTTGCATTACTAGCCTTGTTGGCTAAGTGCCACTAAGTAAGCTTGGTAGCCAGGCTGTAAAAAAAGTTGTAATGTTGAGTAATGTGAATTATTGGTTGCTAGAGGTTTATTTATTTATTTATTTACATATTTGGTTTTATTATTATTATTCCCAATTAGGTGTTGGAATTTTGGGAAGGAGACATGATACTCAGTGTTGCCAAGCCTTTACCAGCAGGACTGCATCTTTACCAGATCCTTGATGGTAAGACTACTACATACAAGGCTTCTTGGTTATTTGTTGTATTTACTGCAGGTATTGAGGATTGTGCATGTAGAATATCTTGGAGATGTGTATTACTGAATGCTCTTCAAACTCAAACTAATGTGGAAATCCACTGCTGTTATTTGGGACACTCCTGGTAGTAAAATGAAGAGTTTTGAGACCTTTATACATAATCTTTGTTGTGAAGTGCAGTAAGACTGCAGATCTTATTCAAATTAAACACATTTGCTGTGAAAAATATCAGTGTGTATTTTGACCTTGATTTACTTACAAGTTTTTGTTTTCATAGCATTTACCCACTAGGTAGAGAAGAGGAGCTAGGGTGACATCAAAGGCTAGGTCTTCATCTTGGGTCTAACAAATGAGTGCATTAACACTTCAAAATCATGAGTTCTTGTCTTCAGTTTTGCATTTTTATGGAATTGTAGGTGTTTGTCATCAAAAGCCTTTTCAGCCATTTTTAAATGTTAACCTTTATGATCTGTTTCAGAAAATTAGGGTTCTACCAGAACCTTCTGTGACGTTGACATCAGAATAGAGAAGCACTCATAGGTGCTGTACATATTCCTCCAGATGCTAGTACCATTCTTTAGATGACAGGGACTTTTAAAAAATATGTATCTGACTTGCAGTAGGAAGGAAGAAGAATCTTCAACTTGGGCATTAGCATTTCAAAGAATTGGCTTGGAATGTACAGCATGTAACTCATTTGTTAAATGCAACCTTTTATTTTAAATCTGATTCAATTTTACCTCATGTAGATAATCCTGACCAAGCAGCTTTGTCAACTGCTAACTTGGGCCTGTGTTTGCAAGGGATATTGAATAGAAACCTTTGTCTTGTGGCCCTCTTTACTTGATGAGGGTGCTGTTAGGGATGTGAACCCACTTTTGTTGCTACAGAAGTGAAGCCTAACTTAGACACCATTAAAAGCTGATCACACAGCAGCTTTTGTAACACTACACTTAAGCCAGAGTAGATTGTGCCAGGCTATTTTCAGGGTCAGTTTACCAGCTGACCCTGCTTGTCTGTTCTGCTGAGGGAGAGAACTTGATGATTTGTTCATTTTTAGGAGATGAGCTAACTCTGGATGGCATTGGGCTGGCTGATGGAGCAGACATCTTCGTGTGGAATGGGAAAGAGGTAAAAGAACCAAATACCCTCTCTCCTTGTCAGTTCTGAAGAGATACAGATACAACATCATTGACATACGTGAAACTAGGTGGGATGAGTCCTGTAAATGGTGTGCTATGATGGAGAGTTACAGGCTCTTCAGGATAGGCAAGGCAGGGAGGTAGTGTTGTATGTAACAGAGGAGCTAGGGGAGCTAGAATGCATGAAGCTTGCAGCTGGCCATGGCAAGGTTGAGAGCCTCTGGGTAAGGGTTAATGGACAAACAAATAAAGTAGCTGTTGTCAAGGGTGACCTATAAGTCACCCAGCCAGGATGAATACACTGACAAATTATTCTTTAAGGAACTAAGGGATGCCTCTAAATCAACTGCCCTTGTCCTTATGGGGTCTTCAACTTGCCAAATGTCAACTGGGAATGCCACACTTCTGGCATGAAGAGGTCCAGAAGATTCCTCAAACACCTGGATGATAACTTCTTTGTACAGGTAGTAAGGGAAATGACTAGGAAAAGTGCCCTTCTTGACTTGTTGCTTGTTAACTGGGATGGTCTCATGGATTAAGTGATAGTAGGTGACTCTCTTGGCCACAGCAGCCATAAAGCAGTTGAGTTGAGACGGGAGGAAAACTGCCAGCGGAACTTCAGCTCTGGGTGTGAGGAGAGCTGACTTGAGGCGGCTCAGGGAACTGCTTAGTAATGTTCCCTGGGAAAAAGCTTTTGAAGGTGCTGGGGTATATCAGTGCTGGTCACTTACCAAGTATCACCTCCTAAGAGCACAGGAGCAGGCAATTTCAAACTGTTGGAAGTCAAGCAGGTGAGGCAGAAGGCCAGCCTGGCTGAGCAGGAAGCTTCTTTGTTCCTCACCACAAGGGTGGTGGAACACTGGAACAGGTTGCCCAGGGAGGTGGTTGAGGCCTCATCCCTGGAGGCATTCAAGGCGAGGCTTGACAGGGCTCTGGGCAGCCTGATCTAGTTGGGGATGTCCCTGCCCACTGCAGGGGGGTTGGACTAGATGACCTCCAAAGGTCCCTTCCAACCCAAACCATTCTATGATTCTTACGGAGCTTATGCAAAAAAGGACAGTTTATGGCCAGTGGAAGCAAGGTCAGGCAACATGGGAGGATTACAGAGACACTGTTCACCACTATAGGGAGAAAATTTGTGTGCCCACAGGTCAACTAGAGTTGAAGCTTGCCAGTGCTGTGGGGGACAATAAAAAGGGCTTTTTAAAATATTTTAATATCAAGAGGCAGACCAGAAATAACGTTGGCCTGTTGCTAGATGAGGATGATCACCTCACAGGGTCAAAGACAAAGCAGAGACATTTAATGCTTTGCTTATCAAAAAAAAAAACAAAACCAAAGGAAGACTTCTAATAACAGTTGTTCTTGTCTTGCTTGTGCTTTTGGTATCACCTTCAGTATTCAAGTTTTCTGCATGATGAAATTGTCTTTGCAAGGAACTATATTCTTTGCCCAGGTTGAGTATCGGAAAGGCTGAATTTTATAGTCTAACTCTTTTGATCTGCTTTAGTCACACTTTTGGGTAGTTCTTTAATATCCTGAGGGGCTAAATTCCTCTATTAACTTCATGGAGACCATTGTTTCCCTGCTACTGTTACCTATATATTTACTATACATGCAGACTTGGAGCAGACTGTAGCATTATATTTTCTCTTCCCAGCACCTTTTGAATTACGTCAGTTGTTTTTTTTTTTCAGTAGGCATGTGGTCAAAGATGTTTTATTTCTGATGAGGAGAGAGGGTCCATCTTTTTGTCTCAATTTTATTGTCAACATTTATCACTGTCAAATCTTTTCTGTCATTGATTACCACTGTGTAAATCATGCATTCCTTACCTCAGGTTGGTGGTACAAAGGTGATGACAGGCCCTGATCATGAACCTGTGGTGGTGAATGTTCTTCGTTTAGCAGAGTATAACGAAGGAGGGAAGGGTCAGCACTTCACCGAATCACAGCACGTCTTTTCATGCAGCACCAAACTGGGTGATCTGCGCAGAGCCTTGGCACCATCAGGAGGAATCATCTTAAAGAACAGCTCAGGACCTGATAAAGAAGCCAAGAATTGGGAGGTCTTTCTTGAAGAACATATGAAGGAAACAATCAGAAATGTTGGTCTGACAGATGGCTGCTCTGTACTAATCTTAGACAGCCATGACCAGAGGTAGCTGTTTTGATTACAAATACAATGAAACAAAAAAGCAATTTTGGCAAAATCTGTTTAAAATTATACGAGATATATTATTTAACTGTAACTTTGAGCTTTTTAATTCAAGATAATATAATCTTAAGTTTTGGAGTTCAGGTATTTATCAACTGTTAGATATTTATTTGCTCTTGAAGTGCAGATGCAGTCACATCCTTTGACTTGCACTTGTAAAGGGAAAAACTTAGCGAGAATAACTTGTGCCCAGTGTGTTGGCACATACTTGGTATAATCTGAATTTCTGAGATTTGAGTTGTGGGTTCTCCAAGGCACCTGATAGGATGAGAGAAGAGAGCAGTATTGGGAGAGTATGTAGCTCTTCTGAATCTTGCAGGTGAATCTGAAGTCACTGGGCCAGTGCTGTAGTCTTGTTTCACTTCCCAGTATATAGCCCTGAGGTTATAGCTTCCTGTTTTCAGAGATGTTTATAGGTATGTGCTTGTTACATAAATTCATAGTTGGAACAGTACTGAATCAAATTAAGCAATGTTAGGGCTCTTTACCATTTCTGTGTTTATATATGGTAGCACAGAGAGAGAGAGAGAATATCTCAAATTGTAGTTATGACTAGGTATGATTTTACAATACATTTTTTCCGAAGCCTTAAATCCAGCCTCAGAAAGTGGCATAGATTCTGAAGTGTCTTCAGAAGCCCAAGTCCCATTGAAATGCAGTTATCAAAACAGTTTTTACTGGTTTATTCAGTAATCCAGCCCAGAGGTGCCTGGATACTGCCTGAGGCCTCTGACTCATTCTGTAACATGCCATCACTATTAATGACCTTATGTTAGTGGTTTATTTGAGAGCTTTGGTATGTAATGATCTAGCCCAGACAATATGTCTTTATACAAAGACTTCCTGTCTTTGACCATATTTGCACTGCTCATTTTTACAGCTTTGTGAATGTGGCAAGTGGCAATTTGACTGCTTTTACCTATGACATCAGCTGGCTCCAAGTTAAAAACTTCTGCAGAACGGATGATGAAGAGAAACATGTTAAAATTACTGCCACTGTTGAAACAGTAAGAAATGTGATTGTTCAGGGGTGTAACGCAGGCTGTTACCCTGAGAAGCTTTGGCCAGTGCACTTGGGCCAATTAATGAGGAGTGGATTTAGCACTGGGGCTGAAGTTTTTCTCTAGTGAAAATAATGTGCAACTTGGAGTTACCATTACTGGGATAAATTGACTGCTGTGTAATAAGACTGTAATGGAGGTAACTTGAAGCAGTGCAGTCTGCCAGAGAGGTAGTAGAAGCCCCATCCCTGAAAACATTCAAAGTGAGGTTGGATGAAGCTCTGAGCAGCCTGATCTAGTTGAAGGTGTCCCTGCTCACTGTTGGGGCTGGGACAAGATGGCCTTCAAAGGTCCCTTCCAACCCACACCATTCTATGATTATGCATTAGTGTGTTCTAGTGTGAAACAGTTTTGGTTTTTAGAACATCCTGTAAATGTTTGTTTGAAGCTCTGTTGGTAGGAAAAAAATCCTGGTTTTTCCCAAAGGATGAGCTTCTCTTGTATCTTTTTCTGCCTTTCAATGTATTTCCTGTTACAGAAATTTAAGTCTTCTGATAAATCCAAAAATTAAATAACACTTCTTTTTTTTTAATGCTGTTTTTAAGGAATGTTTCCACATATGTTTAACTAATCAGTACATTTATTATATATCTATTTGGTATTATAATATAAAGTAAATGTTTTCTCAGCTGTTTATAGTGTTAACAGGAGTAGGTATGTAACTAGGATGCCTTAAGTGAAAGCTGCCTTTTGTGGATTGGCATTTGAACAGCAACTGTGTTACTAGATCTGTTTCTGTATTAGAGGTGTTAATATTGATTTCTTTTAGGTGATGTCAGATATCAAAATGAAAGCAATACGTGAACTTCAGCTGGAGGAGGAAATAGGTAGGTGTTCAGCTGTTTTACTGTTTTACTTTTAAATGTGATAATGTTAGAATTTACTGTTTGACTTCCTGCTTTTTGCATCAGTTTATTCAAAATATTGCTGTTAGGAGGGTTTTTTGAAAGAAAGTATGCATAGGACTTAGAAGTCACCTAATTCTGAAAAAAAAACTATTTTTTTTCATAGCTTAAAAAAAGCAAGACTTACACCATTTTAAAATGCATTTTATGAAGCTCTTACTTTTCAGAAGCTTTTTGAGAAGGAATAATAATGTTAAATTACTGAGGTATTACACTTGGAATTGAAGGAGTATTTGTTTTAAACTTACTCCTTTCTTTAAGACACTCCAGTTTTCTTTCTTTAAAACTTTTGTTGATGCATTTACCTTTTTGAAGCACTTGGTCAGTTTTATAGTATTTTAGTGATTGTGGCTAACAACTGGATTCAAAGAAAAAAGTACCTGTTAACTGAAAGGATAAAAAATAAAACTGTCCATGAAGTGTCTAGAAATCTCTCTCCAATTGTACTTTTGATGTAATACCTCCAGAGGGAGGCCTCTAAGAGAAACCTGTTGTTATCTGTCTTAAATTTCTGAGTCGCATTTCTTCTTATTTGAATTGTTTAATACATCTGTCTCTCTTTCTTGCCCTTTTTGTTACAGCAAATGACAGCTGTCTTAGACCTGTTAGTGGAAATGGGAAACTTCTGTCTCCAGGTAAATTTCATTATTGTTCTGGAGGAAGTTCAGTTGTGGAACTTAGTGCTTTCTCTTGTCCTTTCCCAGGAGAAGCACAGACACCTAATTTCACTGATTTCCAGACTTAACTGAAGCAGTTGTGTGGGATTTTGTTCCAGTTTTACTGTTTCTTAACACCACTAATTATTCTGTCTCCTCATTTACAAGGGATGGTGGGGAGGAGCCTTTGTACAAATGTTGCTTTGCTCCTATCATAGGAGGCTTAGATGTCAACACTCTGGAAGTGAAGTTCTCTAAACGTCACTGAATTTCTCTTACTCTAAAAATCAGCCTAATAGAATGGATATTTTCCAGAATCAGCAGCTTATGATCATGTTTTTGTCCTCCCTGAAGTGCCTGAGGATTATACTGTCAAGGAAGCAGAACTGAAAATGGGAAGCTTGCTAGGGCTGTGTCATGGAAAAGCTCCAACTTCCAGTCAGGTATAGTAGTGCTGTGAAGAGTCTAGTTCTGTTTTTATGCTTTGTTTCTATTTCCCAGTATTTCACATAGACTTCTTTTTACTCTTGTCATGGTTGTAAACAGCATGGGAAAACATGCTTAGTGCCACAGAGAATTGTACATACCAGCACAAAGGCTCTCACTATTTATTTGTTGCAGAAGACCAAGAGCATGTACATAAACAGTTAATACAGTTCATATGACTAATGGTAAATGATTTCCAATTTTTCTGTGGTTGTCCAAATTCTGTGCTCTGATGTGAATACACTTTTGTAAAGAGCTTAAAGACAAGGGAAATACTGCTCCCTGTATCTACAAGTACATATGCAAGAGAAAAAATAGTTGTATATTTTTAAAGATCAGAGTGCTAGCAGGTTTTATCTCTTGTTTGCAGCAGACATGCACAGATGATTAATGAAGCTCTACTGATAGCCATAACACAATCACATGTGCTTCTTTCTTTGTCCTGCTTAGATTGTTTGCTTTAGCCCAAAGTACTTTTAGTGCTGTTTGACTGATGGCAGGCTTGCAATAGCTGGTATGTGGGTGTTAGGGGGTGTTATTTCACAGTATTTCTGTGCGTAAATATGCATTCTGATAGCTTATACTTTTCTGTTTTTTTAGCTCTTCTTATATTTCATTGTTGGAAGTGACCAGAATGCAAGCACTGAGCTGGAGATAGTGGTGGAAGAGACTGCCTCTGTCAAAGAGGTAAGTCTAGCTGCCTTTAAAAGCTTTTGCCATGCCTGGGTCAGGTCTGCTGCTCCTGGAGAGCTTTGCCTTATACCTGCACATCACTTCAGGTCAATGGAGACACCAAGACAAAGGAAGTGTTTCAGCTCCAAAAGGCCAGTGGGGAAGAATGCCTTGATCTCTCATTAAGTAGTAAAGAGATATTCTTGCTTTTTCCTGAGGATGAACATAACCTAAGTGCTTCCTGCCTGGCTAGCTCTTCCTTTTATACACCAGAGTCCTCAGTCAGCATAACACACAATTGTGGCAGAGCCTGCCACAATTCCTTGTAGTTCATCCAACTCTACATGCACAGAATTGGAGTGAGGTGAGTCAGGAGGAATTGTGCACAGAGCTAAGGAAGCAATTCTCAGTACTGCCAATCCAGACTTCTGGCACAGAATACCAGAGCCAATGAGTAGTAGCTGGAAAGTGTTTGCAGGCTTGGTTTCCAAAAGGTTTATCTTCAAACTCTGGGACAGAATTTGTAAAGCAAACTGCCAGTGCAGATAATTTTTTTTAACAGTTTGTAGAAGTTGACTAACCTGACATAGTGAACTGCCTGCCTGAAAACAATCTCATACTTGAAGGGTTTAATGTGTAGCTCAAGTATCTATGTACTTACATTGGTTTTAGGAATTGAGTAGGAATCAGACATTTTTATATTAGAAAATTCTAGTGTATATTTGCTGAAAACTTTATTTCCCAACCTGTGCATTAACACAAGTCTCACTACATGTTTCTTTTTTTAGTGTCTAAATCTAATGCTGGAAAAAGCTGGATTATCAGGTTAGTTATATTGTTATTTCATGATTTTTTTTTTAAAAAATGAATTATCAGATTTCTAAGACAGCTGTTGCTGCCCTAGAATTTATAAGTCATGTTTGTTACAGTGATCTTTGCTACTGTAATGTGAGGAGGGAAAGAATTATAAACTTGCAGTCTTGCTCAGATAAAATCTGTTGGTGCAGTTGGTCTTGAAAATCAGTTTCTAGCTTTCTGTTTAATCAAAATATGGCAAAATCCACAGTTCCTAGACTATTTGCTTGGATGGCAGTGGAGGTGTTTGGCTACTTTGACAAGATTTTCTATCATAGTGGGAAGTGCTGCATCAGATTAACTGTAAAAAATACTTTTTGTTTACTTGGCAAAACCCAAGTTACTCAAAATGAGATTGCAGTTTGGCCATTATTTTGAAATTGAGGAGTTACTCATTACTAAGCTTTTATGTGAGGCTTATGGTGGAGCTAGAGACAGCATTTGCTTAACACATGAATTTCCTGGCTGAAAATCTCTTTTCATTGATGCTGATAGGAAAGAAGGAAGAGAAGAGACTTGGAGTGGCTTTGTTTTCCAGCTTTTGTTCTAAGCATTCATTGAATACTGAATCTATGTTACAGTGGAATGATGGCTGCAAATTCAGCCATGCTCCAAAACAACATAAAAGTTCACCTGAAAGACATTACTATCAGAATATACATTGAGTAGCCTAAATGAAACTTAAATATTGTGCTCTTGTGTACATGTGTGTAGGAGTTGACATAGTTAATAATGGCTTGAAATAAACTTAACCTTTTTCATTTCCCTGTAGTACAGATTTACTGCCAAGAAACAATGGTTCTGTTATTATTGCTTAATTTATATTGCCATTTGCCATTTTTGAACAGTTGAATTTGGCCTTCTTTGGAGATTCGTGATCTGATTGCTCTCATTCAAAGAAATGTCAGACTTCAGCAGATTGTGAGGTTGTTGTTTTTTAAAAAGACTGCAAGATTTAAGGTCGTCCCCCCTGAATTTATTCTTGAGATTCCTTCTGGACTTGGTTTTTTTAGTTATGGAAGTCAAATTTTGTACCTTGAAAAGAATAAGTTGCATTTTCTTCAGTTATTTTGGTCAAATTAAAAAGTTCAATTGTAATTTTTTTCCTTCTATACTTTGTGTGCTTTATATGTATGTGCTAAATCTAAAGTATTATAGTTTCTAGACTACACTATGTTTTTTTTTTTATTCTTTCATCTTGAAGCCTCCTGGTAGACAGTTGGGAAGAGGAAGTTAGATTTTTTTTTCCTTATAATATAGTTTACATTTAATCAGCCTGTCAGTGATTCAAATGACAAATTGATGTGGGAATTCCTTCACTTCCCTCTTAAACTAGGGATATAAATTAGGTAGATGAGGAAGAGACATTTATGCAAATAAGAGAAAACCATTTCCAAACAGCAAAGTTTCTGGGGTCTGGGGAAGGACATGAAGGTGGTACTTCATTTAATTTGTAGAGTTGTGTTTAAAAACAAAAAAAAAAGGTGGGGGCAGAAGAACCCTGTATTGAGTTAATTAAGAACATTTATTGAAAGGTTTGTAATTTTTTTTTTGAAACTGGATTGTTGATTAATTAGTTTTCCATATGTGTATTTTTGGTAGGTGACAACTGGCATTTGAGAAGGATGGACTGGTGCTATGAAGCAGGGGAAGCATTAAGTCAAGAAGTAAGAGAATCCTATTTTTGACTTGAATCACCAGGTGCTTTATATGCTCTTTTTTTCTGTATAGACTTTCCCCAAAGAGAGCTGCATTATAGCAAATCCATGGTGGTTTTGTGTGTGCTACATTAGTACATGTGCAGTTTTATGCAGTTTTGTTTTCACAGGGCCTTATGAAGACAGTGTTGGGATACCTATGATTAAAGCATAAATCTTGTGCACTTGCCCTCTTATCATTAAGCCACATCCACATAGGTTTTTTTCTGAAGTCTAGGCTTAAAATGCCTTAAAGATACAGCTCCAAAGAAGCATGGGTGTCAGTTGGTGAGATGTGGAGGTGCAAAGGAAATCCAGAGCTCAGCAGGGTGCTCTGGAAGAGCTCCTGCAGAGCAGACTCCTGTAGATGCAATAACTACATGCTGCTGCAGAGCTGTTTCCAAGTAGTGGATGTTAAATGGATAGTTCTGTGCTCTTCAGAAGAGCAAAACACCTTGGATCTTTGGCATACATGGCTTAAAAGCCCACGAACATATACTTTAGGAAACAAAGCATAATAACATGTAGACTTACAAGTGCTTTCTCTTCCTACAGAATGCCACTCTGAAGGAACTTAATGTTTGTAAAGGAGATACTTTGGTTTTAACTGAAGGAAAGCTTCCACCAAAGGTAAAACGAGAGAGATAATGTTCTTTAGTTAGTTGTGCCTTCACAAGAACCTTGTGTGCCAGAAATACTAATTTCCTCCACATCTGTCATTCTTAACAGAATCCTAGGCAAAGACACTGCAGTGGGCAAGCCTTTTACTGCAGAAGTTGAAAGAAGAATAAACATAGACTAAGATTGTTATAAATGTTGACTGAAATAAAAAAAGCTGTAAAACTACAAAAAGCAGTATGCCCTGCCCCATAAAGTATAGGGTATTGTCAGTTGACACAGAAGGCTAAAAGACTTTGCAAGAACCAATGGGCAGACAACACTAATCTTAGCAAGTCCATGGTGAAGAAAGCTTTATAAAGGAAAACCAGATATTTCTAATACATTTACTCTCAGGAGAAAAAAGCATAGAATAAGAGCTTAGGGCAGTGATGCAGTGGATATTAATAGCCCTGTTCAGAGCTGCATCTGAAAGAAAGCAATCAACCTGTCCTGCTCAGGAAAGAAGTATCAACCTAGTGTTCCTTCCTGGCCATGGAGAGCAGGTAAGATCAGGAGTTTCTGAAGTGGCAGAGCAGCTGATCTGCTTAGATGAATCTAGCTTCCTCTGGCAAGGTCATATCTGTGTCTACATTGTCGTACAACAGTGTGGCTCAGGTGCATCTGTAACGTTAGATGCCATGACAGCAGAGCTAGAATGGTAAGGTTAGGGTATGTGAGGCTGGATTTATTTTTCACTGTACTCCCTATAACAGTAGAAGGCAAGAGTTGATGATTATGTGATCTTAGATGAGTGCTAGTGCCTTTATAAAAGGCCAAATTTAACAAGTTTTTTCCTTCTTTCAGAGATGAAAGTGAGCTTTGTCATTGTCTGCATTGGAACACAAAAGCTACCTGGTATTTTCTGTTAATTTTCAGGGTTTCCTGAAAATACCCATTTGGTGGTTCAAGTCTTCAAATTGCAAGAAACAGAGAGAGAATGCACAGGACCAAGTGAATGGGATGACCTACAAGATGGATGCTTTGCAGGTGTCTCCTGCAGGAGGTGAGCTTGGTTAGTTTTTGAGAGGTCAGATTGCACTGAGGACTTTGAGTCAATAACAGAATTTTAATTCAAAGCCTTAAAATCCTTCTGAAACCTACAAGTGACTGTAAAAGTGTCAGCAAGTTTATGGGGAAAGGAGCCACTTAGGAGACAGATGCAAATTTGTACAAGGCCACAGAATACTGGGTGTATTGTTCTGATGTGCCTTAGCTACATTTGGTCTAGGGTAAGACCTCAACTAAATGTTGAAACAGAGGCTCTTTACTTGACAGTGAGTAAAATGGCTTCTCAATACCTGAAAGTAGTAGACATACTGTAAAGCATCTATTCAGTAAGCATAGTGGTGTTTGGTTTCAAATGCCACACTCCTAATACTACATTTAAATCACTTCGGGTTATGTTGCTTTTTCAGGAGCTATAAAAGGAGTGATAAGTAAATCTTGCATAACATAAAAGACATTACATACAGTATTTTAACATGTGTTTGTTCTTCTAAAGGTCAAATCCAAATCAAAAACCAGCTAGGCTAGGAAGATCAAGTGAAGGAAAAAGAAAATGAAGTGGGGACAATTATGAATTGGAAAATGGGAAACAAGGAGATTTTTCCTTTCTACAGGAAAAATAACATTCTTCCTTTGCTACTGAGTTGTGTTGCAGGACAGCACCTCTCCTTTTAGAAGCTTTATTTGCATTTTTCTCCTTTTTTCTCAAACTTTTTCAGAGTTTTACTTTCTCTCCTGATGATTTCAGTAGCATAGATAAGAGCAGATTAAACTTTCCTTGCCACATGCTGTACATTTAAGAGATATAACCAGTAATTAAGACTACTTACAAATGTGAGTAACTGGTCTTAGTTTTAAAATTTGCAGTATAGGATCAGTTGGAACTCTTTGACAACTAACAATGTATTTTATCAACTGTATATTATGTTTCTTGAATTGCCCTCCAAAAAAAATTGAGGTCAGGTTCCTTCTCTAAGTGAAATCTCACCCTGAAGTTACTGTTATCTTGTAGGATGATAAAGTCATATTAACTCTTGTGTTGTTTCTTCCTTTCCTCTTTCCCCTCATCTAAAGATTCACCAGAATACATCCACACAGATATGGATCTTTGTTATGCTGGCAGTATAGAAATAACAGGAGAAGCTTCTTTGGAAGATCTAAAGATGCAGGTTAGCTATTCTCCTGTTTTGTAAATATACAGCAACACTTTGATTAATTGAGCTCTATTAATACCTATTTTCTATTTCCTTTTCCGTTGTCTCCAGTATGTTCTGATATGGCATTTGCTTATATGCCATGTTCAGTGGTAAGTACTAAGAGGCAGTTGGAGCACGTAGCTCAGAGACTTCCTTAGTATGTCCCCTGCAGTTGCCATTCTACCTGTCATGTGTCCTGACCTGCAAAAGCCTTGTTGCACTTCATCTGGAACTTTGGCTTGCAGCTCTATCTTTATTTCACGATGTAAAAACTCTTCATGAGAAGCACACACATGAAAGCACTTCTTAAAAAACCACTTCTCATTTCCACATTGTTCCTGTAGTAGTTTTCTGCGTCTTTTTTCTTCTTTTTGTATGTTGAATCTAATGAAATAAGAACTGCTTTTGATGCACAGGTCATGTTTGTCATTCAGGAAGGTATAGCTTAGTTTCTTTGGCCAGTAACTAAAAATCCATAAAAACCCATAAAAATATGATTTTAATACACTAAAAAGCCCCAATTCAAACAAAAAAGATACCCAAAGAAGCAAAAAAACACCCAAACAACAAAACAAAACACAAAAAACCCCAAACAACCAGAAAAATCCCAACCCCAAACCCCCAAACCACAAAAAGACAAACTAATATCATCAGGCTCTTCATTGTTTAGCTAGCTGATTGTTCTGCTTAAACTGCATGGGGAAGGATATCTTATCTGATTCTGCTTCATACCAGCAGTCACTCTGTTGACTACAATTTCAGTTTTGGTCCCTAGCAAACTACTGCTATGAAAAACAGACCATTTGCATCTTGAGAACAAGGAGAATTGTCTTAGCATGGGAAGAGTATTGTGCCCTTGGTAAAGGCTTAAGGAAGCTTGCTCAGCACTTGGCTGGAAACTGGGGTAATGATTCTGTAAGCCTCATTCTTTCCCAACTGTACCATTCTTGGTTAAAAAAAGAAAATCAGTACTTTTGAAATGTAAGTGAAGAAATGTTGGGACAGAGTGAAGTCCAAGTGGCTTTGAGGTTGAAAAGCAAATATGTTGATCATAGCCACTACCTTCAAGTCACAAGCAACAGCTAGCATGGAATAAATGTAAATACCTTGCCCTATTTTTGGTTGCTTCAGTATTGCATTGAGAATTAATAATTTTCTTCTTTTTTTTCTCCAAGGAGACTGGCTGCTAAAATTATTGAAGAAAATTTTGGGTTTTTTTTCAGGTTTTGACCTTACCATGCTGCCAGGAGGAGGTTGTCCCCCTGCCCTCATTTCTCAGAGCATGGACAATGGACAGTAAGCGCCCAGGCAAGCTTTTACGAAACAACAAGCAACACCTCAGGTAGGTTCCTTACTGAACGTGCGAGTAGCATGGCACCAGACTGACTCTTGACTGGATTGCAGGATGTATTGGTGGAGAAATGAAGTCAACTGGGTCAAATGTCAACACAAAACCCATTTCTGGTTACTTCATTTATTTCTGCCGAGCACACTTTTTAACCTGAGGGCTGTGGAAGGGGGGAGGTGTGAGCATAAGTAGATCACACCATGATTATTCTGNGATCTTCGTTCACGAAGCCTGGCCATACACAATACAATTCTGCTAAGCTTGATTTTAGGTGGTTTTAAATGCCATTTTTGTACTTATACTTGACCAATACAGTGATTTTTCTACTCAAAAATGTAGAATATGTGACTAGCAATGTGTATAACATTTGCTTTGTTTTCAGTGACTATAAGCTGGGTGCCAAAGTAGAAATCTGCATAGAACCTTTGCAAAAAGAAGAGGACTTGGGGTAAGATCTCATGATGCTTATTTCTTACAACGTATTTGGGATTAGACTTAATTGAGCAGCTTTTAACTTAAATACAGTCTGTCAGGATTAGAGATGTCAGTATGTAAGAAGGCTTTGGAACTTAATTTTGTTTCCCACAAACAAAAATAAGAGAGGGCAGGATGGAATGAAAACTGGAAATTCTGGATTCGGAAAGCATAATTCATGAGAATGATCTGTTTTCTCTTCTTGATGACAGCCCCCATGAACTGCTGCTTCGAGTCCAGATGGGCATACCAGGGGAGAGGGACTACTATGACCCCACAGATTTGGTGTGGGATATATCTAAAGGATGCACAACCTGGGCACTGAGGCAACAAGTGGCTTCTCACTATTGTCTCCCTGTAGATCAAATTGAAATAGCCAAATACTTTCCTGAAAAATTTGAGTGGCTGCCAATATCATGCTGGGTAAGACCTGGAATGGCTGTTGTTTAAGAGAAGTATTTGTTGGCTTGTGCTACAGTATTTAAGCAGATTTCTGAAATCTGCGATGTATGAATCTTTTGATTTTTTATTTTATTCAGACACAGCAAATTTCAAAGAGGAAGCGGAAGAAAAAACAGGAGAATTTGCAGTCAGGACCTTACCACCTGAAAGATGGTGATATCATTGGGGTGAAGGTAAATTAACTTGCCTTAACTTCAGATTGTTGCACAAGGATTAGATTCAGGCGCTGTCCCCTTTGCAGTTATCTTAATTTCTCCCTGGTTTTCCTGTATCCTCCTACATCTCTATGATAAAGTACTGGTATGTGGATCTAGTCAGTACATTATGTGGATAGGAAATTTGGTTTTGGTGGTGCCTTTTCTTCTTTCCCCTGCTCTTAATCAGCCTGATGGAAGTTTCATGCTTTTCTCCTTATCTCTGTGTTGGCACTAGAGGACAATACTTAAGAGGCTCTTGTCCACCTCTTATTGAGTGCCACCAGTCACTTTCTGCTCTACAGTTGAACACTGTCCCCCTCATTTTATCTCTTCCCCCCCCAACTCAGAGTAAAATCCCAAAACAGCACATTTTAAAAATCGTCTTGTAAATTTAAACCAATCCATTACATTTTCCAAATAATTATTACAGATCTATTGAACTATTTAATAAAGAATTACACAGCAGCATAGTGAGTGCTGAATTAGCAATAAGGCTTATTAAGAAGATGTCTGAAAGAACATAGTCACTGGGTTTTAAAGCAGTAGGTGAAAAGTCTAATGTCCTATCTCAATGTGTTAGACTATGGAGAGAAATCTCTGAATAAGGCAAATTCACTGTTAAGTGCAAAAACTAAAGAGAGATGTTGAAAAAACTTTTTTGTCCCTTTTGGATCTTTTCCACTTAAGTCAACTTGGAAGTTAATTACTGTAAAACTAGTTAGAGGAAATGCATTGAAAATTAATTGTATGAACTGAGCAACATGTGGGAAATAGTTTGAACTTTTAATTTTTATCTACCAAACGCTTTTTCACAATAGAATCTTCTCCTTGATGACACTAAGGACTTCAGCACAGTGAGAGATGACATTGGAAAGGAGAAACAAAAGCAGCTTGCATTAGAAAAAAAGAAAAGGTATTGAGTTTTTACATTCATTTTTCTTTAGAAATATGAAACTGTTACTTTGCTACTTTTCAGACTAGCTTGATAACTTGATAGGGTAATTTTTGGGGAGAGTGTGAACTAGGTGCTCTAAGAGCACACAAATTCTAGTAGTCCTGGAGGAAGTACTAAGGTAATTCAGACTCCAGGATTTAAGGGCTATGTGCCTAAACTGAGCCTCAGATTTGTTTTCTCTTGCAACACACTGCAACATTTGTCCCTGCCTATGGAGATGAAAAATTACCTCCTTGGCTGTGCTGACCCTGCACAGGTTGTGGTGCCCAGTGACAGGACTAGAGGTGATGGGCAAAAACTAGCACACAACGAAGTTCCATCTAAATATAAGGAGAAACTTTACTTAGAGAGTGGTTGAGCACTGGAACAGGCTGCCCAGGGAGGTAGTTGAGTTTCCATCTCTGGAGATATTCAAAACCTCACTGGACACCATCCTGTGCAAGCTGCTCTAGGTTCTCCTGCTCTTGCAGGGGGTTTGGACTAGATGATCTCCAGAGGTCTCTTCCAACCCCTAACATTCTGTGATTCTGTGTGAGCTTGCAATGTCAGTCTTAAAAAGTAAGTGGAAATCGGGATCCAGTCCAGGCTTGTGCTGCTGTCAGTGCTAAGGCTCAACACTAATATTAGGCATCTTAATTTTATTTCTTTTTAATAGTAGGCAAGCTGAACACTTACAGGACCATCTTTTCTCTGTGGAGAAGCTGAATATTAAGCACCGTAAACCGGAAGTGGCTCTTTCTATCAACGTGGGCGTTTTCAGATAGCACTGGGAGATGATTAGCTGCTCAGACCATACTACCAATGTACTCAATGGGCATGGAGTACCTCAGCTGGATCAGCAGGAGGGTCTTCCCTGAAGTGTCTTCAGGAATCACCAAGACAAACTGGATAATAGGGTTCAGGATAACTCTGATTTTCTTCTAATCTCTCTTGGGGAAGTGCTTTAGCATCCCTTTATCAATTTGGTACTTATTCTCAGGCTAGGTAAATGCACTTTATCCATGGAAAAAATGGATTAATATATAACCCCTTTTGGTGACTGTTTTTTAATCACCCTTAAGGCTTTTTTCTTTTTTTTTTTTTTTTTTTTGATTAAATACAAATGTCTTGCACCATCACTACAGTTTTAATGCAGTCATCAACATCTAAAAAAGATTTCTCCTTCTCTGATCACTGAAGTTCCTAACAATACCAGAATTGGCTTTTGTCTCATTATATAAAAATTTAACTCAGTAGTAGCTGGAGTCAGAGTTCTGCAGTGAAGGAAATGTGGAAGTCTCTGGACAAAGGGTACTAAATTAGCTCAAAAAAGAGCAAGTTCAGAATTTGTGAAGATCTAAAACCTGAAGATCTTTTGTGATACGGAACAACAGCATGGTAACCTTATATTTTAACATCACTAGGCCTTTTTTGTTGTCTGTAAGCTTCATTAGGAAACAAAACGAATGGAGGAAACTAGCAGATTTGATGTTTGAAGGTCTGAAGTGGGGTGTATTGTACTCAGGAAAAAAGCTTGTATTTATTTTCAGTACTCTATTCAGAGGACTTACCCTCATTTCTTATCCTTTCAATTGTTCTACTATGATATGTTAAATTTGAGAAGATGATGTTGGTGTCACAAAGCTGATTTACAGCCTCCATAGTAGAAGGAGATGTATGTGGCTGACTAGCAGCTGAATTCAGGATCTCAAGTGAAATGTTTACCAAATGCTTGTGAGGTTGAATCTCAAGATTGAGAACTCATTTAGCTAGCTGATGAGAGACCATATTTTTCTTACCCCTGAGGCTGGAAATCAGGTTTTACCAGAAGTTGACATTTCAGCATCTTTATCAAAACTTTTCTAATGCTTATAATACTTAAATTGTGTTTCCCTCACTGTATGTAACTATTTATAACTTAAATTACCACCAGGTTCAGAATTTCCTTTGAGCACAGCTAGTACTGATAAACTAACCCAAACTCTTAATGGAGTTATTTGTTCATAATCAGATTCTAAACATGTTTTGAATGATAAGGTGAAAATGGAACGGTGGAAGATAACACACCAGCATTGCTGTGTGGTGGCATCTAATGTGTTTGCCTTTTACAGCTGGGAACCTGTGCAAATAGAGTGCTGTATCGTGTGAAGTCTGCTATCAAACACACTACAGAGTCCTCTTGAACTGCACAAATGTTCAGAAACATGGTCTGAAATTAGCAATTGCTAGAAATCCCTTCTGAACATAGCCTGAAATATCCTTAATTAAATTGGTGTTAGTGAGAGGACAACATTACAAGTTGCTTCAGAGCACTGCCATAAGTGTTTAACCTGTTTCAGGTATGTGTAGATGATTTTTTACTGGAGATGCCAGTACAGCAGACTACTAAAATTCTGGCTAATGTAAGGTTTCTCATTTACCTTTCATAGGCTGACAACATTCTGGTGTTTCAGACAACTTCAAGACAAAAACTGACATTCTCAGCAGTCATTAAAAAAAAGTCAGGAGCACCTTGCGCATCTGATTATTTACTTCTGTGCATATCTTTTAAAATTCAGGAGATGCTTCTGTGTTTTCTTAGGCTGATTGCTTCAAGAAAGGGATATTTTAATTTCTCAACTATTTCAGTTGTAGGTAGGCTTTATTTGAACCTTGAAGTCCTATTTTTAAGGATAGATTTTTCTGGCTGAGATGAGGGCAGCTGATTGCTTTCCCCATCTTATTTTACATTGCCTTCTTTCATATCATCAAGTGTTCTTGTGGTGCCAGAGTTTACAGAAATGATTGCACAGGCTGATTCCTGAGGTAAGCAAGAATGATTTGTGTTTGCAGGTTGTTGTTCTATTACATTGCACTGACTTTGCTGTCACTTTAATTCCTCCAGTTCCTTGCTGGACAGCTGTACTGAGCTCAGCCTTCCCACCTACCTTTAATAACTCTAATCTCTTCTTGAAAACATAGTTTAGAGAAATTGAAATATGATTACAAGCAGTAAAGTGAAGTTTTTAGTATGTGCCTTTGTTAAAGTGTAATGTAGCAGCGCGTGCACTGAACCAATCTTCAATTATATCTAAAGTTGCCTCAAAATGCATATTTTTTTGCTTAAACCTCACATTGTGGAATGACCCACAATAGAGTTTGTTAAAAATGGGGGTGGGGAGAGGGAACACCTTTTTACAATGGAGTCTTTTGTGATTCCACAGTTTATGATGGTTATATTCCAAAGCCTGGAAAAGGTTTCGTCTTTATTTTTCAAGTGTTCTTCACAAAATAAAGAGTCATTTCCATATGTCTAGTTGATTTGTCTGTGTATGTCCCACTGTTGATCAGGAATGGCATGAATTGATTTCTGACATTGGACAGGGCACAACCTTCATTTAGCTTTAATTACTGAATTTGTGCCTCATACAGCATTCTGGTCTGTGTGCGAGAAGTTTCCCCGACCTGGCTGAGGTTACACTGTGCAAGGACCTGGGTTCAGCTGGAGGACTGGGAGTCTGATGCAAGTTAAACCAATTTTTAGCTTGTGGGGTTTTTTTTCCTATTTTTTAGAAAGCGTGATCTAGTATTTACCTCCCATTATTTCAGCTCCTGTTTTTATCACAAATATATTAATCTGATCTGATTTTCAGTTAATGTAAATCACCTAGAGGGCTGTGGCTCTGCACAGACTAAGAAACACAGATTGCTATCTTGGTGCCTTACAGCCTGTTTCTGCAAAGAAGTTCTGCTGTATTAAGACAGTCCAGTGGCTGTGAAAGGTCAGAGTCCGTTGCCATGGAAGGAGGCAAACCTTGGTTGAAAAGCAAGAGTGTAGTGATGTCTGTTTCTGCTTGCGATGGTGGTGAAGTGCTCAAAACTACTGTTGGATAGATGGCAGATTCTCTGCCACTTTTTTGGTGTTGGGTTGGCTTTTGTCACATGTCAGGATCTGTGAATCTTCTCTTGAGCTATTTGATACCCTGCTTTGTTTCTTATTGCTGAATTTCCTACTAACATGTCCTCAGCTTGCCCAATGTCTGTGAATAATTCTAGTCCAAAGTCCTCAAAAAGACTTCAGTCTCCAGACTAAAGCTATCTGTTTTACATCTTAGGGTACTTCTTTCAATTCCAATGCCTCCCTTCAAGTCCACGGGGATTCGTAGAGACTTTGTAGATTCCTATCTTTTGGTTCTTCTGTTAAATGAGCTGTGCTGCTTTGGGGTACTTCCTTCTTCAGCAAAATGGGCATGCCAAAGGCCAAATTTAACAAAACCCCCTGTGATTCTTTCTCAGTCAGCTTGGATGCTTTTGTAGAGAGACAGTGGCAGAAGTCCAGATAAACCACATGATTCCAAAATAAACAACCATCTTCCCCAGAGCAGCTTCTTCCCAGTCTTCTTGCTTCCTCTGAGACTTCTTCCAATGCCCTTGGATGTAGAAAGCTGTCAACACCTCCTCTGATTCCCAGGCTCGCTAGATCCTGTAGGCACATCCTGTCTGGGGACCTTATCAACCCACCAGTGTGTCAGGATGGGGGGAAGATAGAAATTGCTTCCCTGCAACCGCCTGCTCTCAGGACCCCAGGTCTAATTACTCTGTCATGGAAGCACCCACTTCTATTCCTCTGCTGAAAAAATAACCTCTTTCCTTGCTTGAACTAGTAGCAGAAAAATGTGCTTTGTAACATCTTTATTTCTAAGGCAGGCAAGCTGGAGCTCTAAATTGAAGCATAGTAGCACAGCCCCTATGCAGCCCTGTTGAAGTTCAGTTTTCAGACATTAGTGGTAACAACTGGCTGAGTAGAAAAACAGTATTTTCTTTCTCAGGTTCCTAAACTTGGTCAAGGAGATTGGCAGCAACATGGAGGCTGGCACACAGACAGATTTTTGCTTGTCAGTGAGGGCTGTGATGGGGCCAGGACAAAGCGGGTTGCAGGGAGGATGTAATACACTGCTTGGTAGGAATGGGCTTGCAGGAGGTGAGGACAGTGCTGTGAGTCTTGTGCTTTTTAATGGTTGTGGCTTGCCTTTGCTGGGGAGTGGGATCAGGCAATCCTGATGTTACCTTACTCTCCCATCACACTTAGTTTCTACTTCTTTACCTCAAGAATAATTTTGAAAACTCCAAACTACCAAAAGATACAATTGACATTTCTGAGCACTGTTTATCTGTTAATTATCCCAATAAGAGGCTGGAGTGTGACTAACTGTGTGGGACAAGAGGCTTTGGGGATGGTTTTCTTAGCCTGGCTAGCTCAGTTGGTAGAGCATGAGCCTCTTGATCTCAGGGTTGTGCATTTGAGCCCCATGTTCGGTGCTTAATTTTTCAGCACTCGTGAAGCTGCACCTCGAATACTGGGTTCAGTTTTGGGTCTCACTACAAAAGGACATTGAGGTGTTGGAGCAAGCCCAAAGAAGAACAACGAAGATGGTGAAGGATCTAGAGCACAGGAGCTGCTGAGGGAACTGAGGTGGTTCAGCCTGGAGAAAACAAGGGTCAGGGGAGACCTTATCGCTACCTACAGCTACACAAAAGGAGGTTGTAGCAACATGGAGGTCAGTCTCTTCTCCTAAGGAACAAGTGATAGGACAAGAGGAAATGGCCTGAAGTTCCACCAGGGCAGGTTTAGATTGGACACTGGGAAAAATTTCTTCAGCACTGGCACAGGCTGCCCACGGAAGTGGTGGAGACACCTGGAGGTATTTGAAAAGTATAGATGTGCTGCTGAGGGCCGTGATTTACTTGTGACTTGGCAGTACTTGGTTAACGGTTGGTCTCGATGATCTTAAAGGTCTCTTCCAACCAAAATGACTCTGTGATTACAGTATTTCTTCCCTCAGGCCCAGGGCGAGCCTGGGCCGTCGCTATCGCCGCGTGGAGCCTAGCAACCGCCGACCCGCGATTTGCGCTTGCGTAGCGAGGCGCCCTGAGCCGCGGGGCAGGCCGGGAATGCTTGAGGCCGCCGGTGGCGGCGGCGGTGCCGCGTTTCCGCCGCCGCTATGAACGAGGCGGTAGTGCGGCGGACGCAGGAGTCCTTAGGCAGAGTGATCCGCAAGCCGCCGCTGACGGACCGGCTGCTGAGTAAGCCGCCGTTCCGCTATCTGCACGACGTGATCACCGAGGTGGGCCGGGGCGCGACTTGCGGTCCCGCTCCGCTGTTGCTAGGCAACGGGGCTTCCCCGCGGGCTCGGCCGCCCCCTGGCGGGTGGGAGTGTGGCTGCCGCGGGAGGGGGTCTCCCAAACGCGGGGTAGGGGGCGTGGGAGCTCTGCCCAGGTGAGCACAGGTGTCCTGCGCTCTCCTGGCCCCGGCAGGGGGGAGACTCCGTCACCTTTCCGGGCCCCGGGGGCCTGTGCGGGGCCGGGTGGTGCACGAAGGGCGCTACGTTAGAGGTACGCTCTGGATAGCGAGTAAATCTCTGGGGTTTTAGGGTGGCTTAGTAGTGGTTAAGGCCCGACGCGGGGTCTTACTGTTCCTCAGTCTGTTGCGTGTTTGATCTTTCGTGAAACCTGCTAGAAGGTTGTTTTTCCACCTGGCATTAAAAAAACCAGCCTTAATTTTTGTATTCAGTGTGCTGCAGCTATTATGTGTAGTCACATGTAAAGAAGTCAACAAGGGAATGATGTAGAGCTGCATTTAAAACCCAAATGCTGGTGTTTACATGGTGAATCTCCTGAAATCACTAGCCACCAAGTTTAAAGATGGAATAAACAGGAAGGGAGGCTTGAGCCATAAGTAAGGATTATGCCTTGTTCCAGAGCATTTTCAGAGACACAGCAGACCTCTGAACCACCTCTAGATGTAGTTCTAAATGAGATATCTCAAAAAACAAATAAGGCCATATTTCCCATTGCCACAGAAGCTTTATTGCATAGAGGCTTTCAAGTATTCTTAACTTGCTCCTTTTCTTCTCTTTTGAAGGTGATTAGAGTGACAGGTTTTATGAAAGGCCTCTACACGGATTTTGAATTGAAATCAGATAATGTTAAGGTGGGTAGAAACTTCCCTATTTATTTAACTTTAGCATTCTTCTAAACTTGCCATAAAGTACTTTTGGGCTTTCCTACATTTGATACTAAGGACCTGTCTTTAGTTTTGTGAAGAAATTGTAAAATCTGTTGCCTGTTGATTATATTATGCAATGCATGAGGTGAATACTTGTAAATGGCATTTGTGGATGTGACACAAACAAGCTGCTGTATGTAGAGAACTATTTCTGTACAAATCTCAAAACACTGAGGGTTAATCTATGACCAGATCTAGTTTTCCAAAATAGTTATATTGCAGGTAAAAAGAATCATTATGTAGCAGAATTGCCTTGGAAGTAGTCAGGCACTGATAACCACTAACACTAGAAATCCACATAGAGCTTTTTAAAGAGTCTTGTGGTCTCTCAGTGGAATACATGGTTTTATATTTGTTGGTTTATATATGTGTGTCTGTATACACATACATATGCATATATTGTATACATATGAACAGTAAACATTCTTGCTTATTATCCCAGAACTTGCCAAGGCATTTGCCTAGTATATGCATTCTATAAAAGGTTTATTAGAGATACAAATGGCTAATTACTGAAAAAGGAAGTTAATGTTATTACTGAGAAATGCTCTTCTTAAGGACAAGGATGACTTGAGTCTCTGTTTGCTGCACTTCTGTCTACCTCTTTGCTGAGCTGATACTGACTTCAGCTACTGACTTGACTGGAAACTTTGGTAGCTTATTCATGACAAATATCACAGTGTTTTTGTGTTGCTAGTTAGACACCTGCCTCTGTTGTGATTGTTTAACATAGCAACTGGAAGTAGGAAGTCTGTGAGCCTGGCTTCTCATCTACACAGCCAATTGCAAGGATATGTCATGTCCTTGCAGCTAATGATTGGTCTGATATGTACATTTATTTCTGTGACCATTCTTATTGTTATCAGAATAACTAAAATCTAAGTTATTTATACAGCGGATTGTCATTTTTCTTAGTACTGTAGCTGTAATTTAAAGCATGAGGATTTCTTAAGTGTTGGGACTTCTCTGAAACAAATACACTTCTACCAGCTATACTGGATGATATTGTTCTCTATGTGTGTATCAGAAAGGTTCATCTTGTTAGGTCTGGTAAAAAGTTGTTCTCTTAAAAATGGAAAGATTGGATATCAGGCTTGCTCTTTCAGTCTTTCACATCAGATCTGTTTCAGATCTCTGTTTCTATTTTGATAGAATTTTATCTGCTGATGCAGGTGGAAGCTGTAGATTTCTGACTGGATTAAGGAAGATTTCTTTTAAGGACTGCTGAAAATGCTGAGGATGCAGGAGGAAATTTTGGGTCTTTATTTGAAAACATGCTTGGTTTAGGGTAGTGTCCTGTCTCTTTCCCTAAATTAATAGATGGCACATGTCCTTGGAAGGAAGGACAGCTATGTTAATAAAAGGAGGCTACAGTATTTCCTTCCTTTGCTTTTTTGTTTTTGAGTGCAGGGAGCACTCATGAGGGTGGAGTGCTCCTGATTTCAATGGAGACTATCTAAAAACGTCAGCTATGTTGCAGTTGTTTCTTTTAATCCATTTGGAGGATCTGAAGACAGGAACTACTCTGACTCTAGAGACCCTCTTCCCACACAGTCATTTATGCTCTTGCAGCAGAACCAAGTTCTCACTCAAGAACAGTTCTGTTAAGCTCCATTGCCACAGAAACAGATAGTGCTATGAGGTTTCCTGTAAAGAGTGTTGGCCTTGTTCACCTGAGGAAATACTGGCTTCTGTTGCATTCCCTGTCTGTCAGATTTGATTCAGGTCATTCTGGATCTGTGTACCTGAGATGCTCAGACAGTAAGTGCAGTGCAAAATCAGGTGTTTTACTCGATGGTTGCAACTGCTCCTTTTCTGAATTAACTGAAGTGGTTGTGATCTTCTCACTTAGCAGTTTGAATGTGGTAATTTATATTCTTTTGAACTGATGCCTGTTAAAACACATACATGGAATTCTTCTCACATGGTTTACTTTTTAACAGGCTAGAAAAATACTTATCTCCACTCATGACTGTAAAGGATGAGTGAGTAGACTTCTGTGCTGGGCCTGGTAAATATTCTTTGAATCTTATTATGTTCTATTAATTAACCCCCCTTTTTTAATTTTTCCCTCAGTGTTATGCAGCTACAGAGACTTTACACTGTGATGTCATTCTCTGGGCCAGGAGCCCTCCAATAAAATTTTACTTGATGGGTGTTTATTTTGTCTTTTTTTTTTCTTACGATTTTGCATAATCACTAAAAGCCATCATCTCTGCTGAAGGGCACTTGAGGAAAGTTGTTTATAAAGTACAGTTATGAAACTAAAACACAGCTGGTGATTGTGAAGATGAAAATATGTGCCTTTATCTCTTCCCTGCAATCTTTTGCATGTTTTCTTTACTCACTGTTAAGTCTGATTTGTGAAGTATGTCTACAAGCATGTATGTCCCTAGTCCCATAAATTTGGGACTTCTAGGCTGGAAAATATAAGGGACAAGAACTGTCCTTCTAAGCAATATCTGCTGTAACAATTCCACTGTAGCCCTTTAGTGATTCTTTTGGTAGTACATGCATGTACATTCTCTTCTTTAACATGTAATCTGTGAAAATAGAGCGCCAAAAGAATTTTAGTGGTCTTAAAATAATAGAATCATAGAATCACAGAGTGGTTAGAGTTGGAAGGGACCTTTAAAGGTCATCTAGCCTAACCCCCTGCAGTGAGCAGGGATGTCTTCAACTAGATCATGCTGCTCAGAGCCCTGTCTAACCTGACCTGGAATGTTTTCATGAATGGGGCTTCTACCACCTCTCTGGACAACCTGTGCCAGTATTTCACCACCCTCATTGTGAAAAATCTCTTCTTTATATCCAGTCTCAATCTCCCCTCCTTTAGTTTAAAACCATCACCCCTTGTCCTATTGCAACAGGCCCTGCTAGAAAGATTGTCCCCATCTTTCTTACAGGCCCCCTTTAAGTACTGATAGACTGCAATAAGGTGTCCCTGTAACCTTCTCTTCTTAAGGCAGGGCAACCCCAACTCTCAGTCTTTCCTCATAGCAGGTGTTTCACCTCATAGATCATTTTTGTGGCCTCCTCTGGACCTGCCCCAACACCTGAACATGTCATTCTTGTGGTGGAATGCAGTACTCCAGGTGAGGTCTCACCAGAGCAGAGGGGCAGAATCACCTCCCTTGACCTACTGACCACGCTTCTTTTGGTGTAGCCCCGGATTCAGTTAGCCTTCTGGGCTGTGAGCACACATTGCTCTTTTATGTAAAGCTTTTCATTCAGCAGTACTCCCAGGTCCTTCTTTCAGTCACATAATCTCCAAACCTGGATGGATATTGAGGATTGCCCCAAACCAGGTGCAGGATCTTGCACTTGGCCTTGTTGAACTTCATGAGTTTCACATACAGGCCAACTTCTTAAGCTTGTCCAGGTCCCTCTGGATGGCATCCTGTCCTTCAGGCGTATCAGCTGAACCTCTCAGTTTGGTGTCATCTGCAAACTTGCTGAGGGTGCACTCAATCCTGTTGTCAGTGTTGTTGATGAAGACATTAAACAACACTGGTCCCAGTACAGACCCCTGGGGGACAGCACTTGTTACCAGTTTCCATCTGGACATCGAGCTGTTGACCACTACCTTCAGGATGTGACAATCTAACCACTTGGTTATCCACTGAACAGTTTACCTATCGAATGCACTGAAGTGAAATGATAAACATATTAAAAAGAAAGTTATGCTGTCACTGTGGTTGTTTCAGTTCAATGTTCATCCATTATCAAAACTGTCTTTTCTTAATCAGAAATAAATGAACTATGAATCAGGGGCAGCCCTCTTGCCTGTTTTCACAAACCACAGGCTGCTCTTGTTATGTGGATGCTTTCTGCAAGTATCCTCCCATGGGAGTTTTTTCACTGTTTAGGTGGTGTGTGGAATTATTTGTCATAGTATTCTTTCTCAATTGCTCTTTTACCAGGATAAAGATGCCAAAATCAGCTTCCTTCAGAAGGCAATTGATGCTGTTGTAATGGTAACAGGAGAGCCACTGTCAGTCAAACCAGCACGTGTTGTAGCTGGCCACGAACCTGAAAAAACCAATGAATTTCTTCAAGCAATTGGGAAGTGTTGCTTAAATAAGGTGTGACATCCCAGATCTATTTTATGCATGTGGTGATATATTATCAGGGCTTATTTGCAACATACCTTATTGACACTCATCTGCTCTTTTTAATTAAGGAAGATAAAGATTGGGTCACCACTTATAATATTAATAATGACTGAGAGGTGTAGTATATGATCCTTTAGAAGAGTTTGAGCTAGGTGTCCCCCTACAAAGAACCCCAAACAAACAAAACCAACAAAAAGCCAACAGGATATTTTTCACTGCTTTTAGTATGTACTGCTTTTTATTTTTCAGTTTTAGTCATCTGAAAGCTGTTCCTGTTTCTGCTAGGGAATTATCCTTTCTATGTGATGACTTTTTTATTGTTTATTTATGTAGTCAAACTTTTCTACTTGGACATGAAAACATCTTGTTAACTTGCTTTCTGAATGATCTAATTAATAATTAGTTGTTGTCTTAAATGAACTAGATGCAGAAGCTTGTTAAATGGTGTAACTGTAGCTTATTGAAAGTCATTCCTAATGTAGTTTTCTTTAGTGACTGTTGCTGATGCCCTATCCATGGAAGTGTTCAGGGTCAGGTTGGTTGGGCTCTGAGCAACCTAGGCTAGTGGAAGGTGTCCCTGCTCATGGCAGGAGGGTTGGAAGTAGATGATCTTTAAGGTACCTTCCCAAACATTCTATGATTACTATTGTGAAAGAATGTTCCCAAGAGAGTGGAAATACAAACTTTATTTAAAAAACCTACAAACCCCCAAAAAACACCCCCTGCAAGTTATGTTAATTACAGAGTTAGAAAGAAAGGAGATATTTAGTAAAATAATTTACTGATTTCAGTGGTGTTTTTCTATTCCTTGCAGCTGTCCAGTGATGCTGCTGTAAAACAGATCTTAGCTGGGGAAAGAGCTGATGCTAAAGAGAAACCTCCATCCTCCAAATCTCGAGATAGAGAAAGCAGAGGATCCAAAACAGAACAACCAAAAAGCCATAGAGATAAAGAGGTAGGCATTTGCCACTTCTGTGGGGTACTGCTTTTTATGCTTTGATTTTTTTTTAGTTAGTCTTTTTAGCTTGCATTTCTGTTTGTGAGAAGTAGCTGTATGAGTTGTCATATATTGGAATTAATTTTTAGTTTCTCCTTTCTTTTTAGGGTAGAGGAGACACTGAAATTAAAGACAGAAGCTCGAGCAGAGACAGAAAACCCAAAGGAGATTTGAAAGAGAGTGAAGAAAGAGAAAAGGAAAGTGATAAACAGAAGGATAATGGAGACAGGCACAAAGACCCTGAAAGAAGCACCTTTAAGGAAGGAGAAAGGCTAGAAAGGGAAAGGAACAAAAGCAGAACAACTAAGCAAGGAAGAGAAACAGAAAAAAACAGGAGGAAAGGAGACATAGAAAGAGAAGATGATCTTGAGCATGATAAAGGACAAGAAAGAGAGAAAAAAAATGAAGGAGGAAGAGAAAAGGACAGAGTGAAAGGAAGAGACAGAGATAAGACTAGGGACAGAGAACATGAGAAAGACCGAGCTGGAGGAAGAAGTCAGGAAAGGAATAGACAAAGGGACAGAGAAAAAGATGGAGAACACTTAAGAGAGCATGGAAAGGATAAAGCAGAGAAAAAGGTAATTCAAATCTTATTTAAGAAAATAACTTTGCACATGCTGTGGTAGGGACTGAATGTTTACACCAATCATTTGCATGTTGGTATTTCTGCTCATTTACCGATTAAGTGCTTTCTTTAACAGCAATTACTCTCATGAATTGAAAGTGTCGGTGTGGATTTTATCTGGTAAGAGTGTGACTGAGGCTGTGTGTGTAACTTCATGTCTTTGCCATGATATATCGTGACTTGAGCCATCAGACTCATCAGACTGTTCTTCCTGAATGTCTAATAAGCAGTTTCTTTTCTGAATTCTGCATGTCTGAATTCTCTGGATCACATTAGATTATGTTTGGCAGAGTGAGGTGATAGCAACTATTGGGACTGTGTACTTCTGTCCTCATGTGTCTTCCCAATAATCCATGCTGTTGTTGCAGCTATAGCCAGCTTTTGGGCAAGATGGGGTTGAAAAGAGTTCCTTTGGGCCATAACTGGTAGCTTACTACTTCTGTAGCAGGACACACAGGATGGAGTTGCACATCTGTATTTTTTTTTCTGACTTTTTATATTAAGCTACTTGCTTCCAGCTTGATTTTTTTTTTTTTTCCTTGAAAGAACTGTTGGGAGGCCTATCTGGATTCTTGCAAGGGTCATCTGTTTGCAGTGGACTCTGCATGTCATGTTACATCTTTGAGAAGGAACATGTCCATGGTTTCCTCATACTTCAGGCCTTCTCAGTGTAAAGTCCTAACCTGCCTTAAGAGCAATCTCTTTATTGCCTTTAATTTTGTTGTTCTTTTTATTTTCTCTCCTATTCTCCTTTTCTGTTCTGTTGTCTGCTGGTTCATGGTAGAAATTTGGGATTAATGGACATCATGTCTAGGCAACAGCGATCATGAAATTATCAAGTTTTCTATTATTGGAAATGTTAGGAAGAGTAAGAGCAAAACTGCCATTTGGGACTTGATTCTGAGATTCTATGACAAGGGGAAATGGATGGAAATTGCGCCAGGGGAGGTTCGGGCTAGACATTAGGAGGAATTTCTTTCCTGAAAGGGTTGTCAGCCATTGGAATAGGCTGCCCAGGGAGTTGGTTGAGTCACCATCCCTGGAGGTATTTAAGAGACAGGTAGATGTTGCATTGGGGGGCATCATTTAGTAAGTTGTTAGGGCTAGGACAAAGGCTGGACTTGATGATCTCCAAGGTCTCTTCCAGCTGTAACTGTTCTATGATTCTTTGATTCTATGATCAGTGATGATTCTATTAGGAGGTAACTTAATTTTGTTAGATGGGAAAAAGCACTTCTGTCAATATATCTTCTGTCCTCAAGGATTCATGCTTTCCCGATACTACTCACAGTTTTAACTGTTGATTTTGCTCAGTGTCCTGCACAGGGGAGGCAAGGTAAAAAGGGCAAGTAGACAGAGAAGGTAGATGGATGCACATTGTAATGTGCTCAATTCTACTCTATGCTAATTTTTGCTTTCACATTATTCACAGAAGTAGCTTACTGCTCAGCATGTTGAATCCTTAGCAATGACTTTCTTTTCAGTCCACAGATGCTGAGGAATCCATGCGTAGAAAAGTGCAGAGGCCAACTGAAGATAGCAAGTGCCAGCAAGATGATGAGGTTAGTAGTATAGAAGATCGGGGAAGGTGAATACTGAAAGTGTTGCATTTTAGAATGATTTGGGAATCTGCATGACATGAATACAGGATTGGAAGGTAGGTAGATGACAAGTTTTCGGGTTGTAAAATAGATGCTTGCCCGATTGGTTGTTTTTTGGGTTTGCTGGTGGTTTTTGTTGTTGTTGTTTTGGGGTTTTTTAATTTCTCTGAGCTTGGACAAAAATGTCTACTTAGTTTATTTGACTTTTCCAGATTTTATTTCTGTGTACTGATCCATTGGGTACTTTAGGAAAAAATATTTAGTTTTTCAAAGTTTTCTATTTGTTCCTCTGAATCTTTCCTGGAAAGCTGTTAGGTTTGGTGAGGTTTTTTTGTACTTTTAATAGAATTTACTGTTTTGTAAAGAGAATGAGTCCATTATTGTGTCTAGGCCCATGTTTTACAGCTGGATGATGATAGGACAGAAGAGCAACTCACTGATTGCCTCTGAACAGTAGCTGTTGCTTGTGATACCATTGTGTCTGCATCTGCTGCTTCTTGATGACCTGAGGCAATTTGGGAAATTATGGAGCCATATGGCTAAATGTTTAAAGAGTGAGACTTCAATAAATTAACCTAAAGCAGCTCAGGCTAGTTAAAAATAGGCAAGGACCCAAGCCTAGCAGGAGTCTCTGTTCAGAGTCTATGGGCCACTGACATCATCATGTCTTCTACATAAGATGTCAAATTTATAGCTACTCTTTGACTGAAATCCAACCAAACTTTTTAAATTATTGGCACTTGGAGGGAAAGCTTATAAAATAGTTTTTAGCCTGCAGCAAGTGTTCATGGCCAAGTTAAACTTCCTGCAGATTGGATCTCTAATGGAAATTGTGAGCCTCATCCCAAACTATCGTAGTGCTCTTGGGCACCACAATAATACACTGGGGCAGTAAAGTTTCATTTCCCGTCTTAAGTGCTTTTGGGAGTGATTCCAAGGCATGTGGGTTTATTACCTTAAATCTAGATGACATGCTCTCTCCCCTCCTTTGCTTGCGTAACAGGCACCACTTAGTTTTTAGGTGATGAAAACACACACTTTAGGCTAGGGCATGACAAATGGTCATCATCTTAAGACTGTGGAAGAGAGAGAAGTGAAATGAAAATGTTCTCAGTGAATTCTTAGAATGGGAGAGTTACGATAGCTGTGCAAAGTGCTTTAGAGGAAATTCCAGCATGGAATAATTGGAGAGTGCATCTAATGGACTGTGATTGATCATCCTGTCCTCACAGTAGTTTGACACAGAGTAATGCCTTTATTTTCAGGGATTTATACTGATTTAAACTACTGTAACTCCATTTAAGTCACGTCAGTGAAATGTATTAAAAAGAAGGGAAACAATTTAGGCCTTTATGCAAGTGAAGA
Source organism: Bucco capensis (assembly GCA_013396975.1). Taxonomy (NCBI): domain Eukaryota; kingdom Metazoa; phylum Chordata; class Aves; order Piciformes; family Bucconidae; genus Bucco; species Bucco capensis. The sequence continues at coordinate 36,334 of VWZO01009203.1, read as the reverse complement.
ATATGGAATCATATTTTGTGGTCTCTGCTGCGTCATTAATAAATCTTCATCTATCTTTAGCTTTTTATAAATACAATACAAGTGAAACAATTTGAAGCAGCCCCTCTCCAGCAAGAGCTGATATGCCAGTACCTAACACGTCACCCATTCTTTTCTGCCTTAAGTTATTAACCTGCTCTTCTTTTCTCATTTGTCCCTGTTGTACTTGTTTACCTACTCACTTACTCTGGGTCCTGGTCCTGCTCTCTTTATTCTCCCACTCCTGGTCACAGTTTCTCTTTCTTTCCAAGCCTAGTCTTACATGGCTTCAGGTTATAGTGAACTATTTGTCTTCAACTTGACTTTCATCTTGCTTTCTCCATATTTGAATTAGGATCTTTCTTCAGACAAACTGCTTGGCAGCATATGAAAGATGAGAACAATCTTTTTAGGGGTGCCTGGAGTGGCAGGGCAAGGGGTAATAGTTTTAAACTAAAAGAGGATGGATTTAAACTAGATATAAGGAAGAAAATATTTACAATAAGGATAGTGAAACAGTGGAACAGGTTGCCCAGAGAGGTGGTAGAAGCTCCATCACTGGTAACATTGCAGGTCAGGTTGGAGTGGGCTCTGAGCAACCTGATCTACTTGAAGATGTCCTTGCTTACTGCAGGGGGTTGGACTAGATGACCTTAAGATGTCCCTTTCAGCCCAAAACATTTGATGATTCTGTGATTCTGTAATAAGAATATGGAAACAGTGGGAGAAAATGCAGTGGGGAAATGGGAACTTCTATTTCATTTGAGATGTCCATGGAATTCCAGGCTGAATGGCTTTTATGCTGAATTGACTTTAGATAAGAAATTCATTTTGATGTTTTTCGTATTCTACATGTACAGCAAAGCTATCATTTAAAGTTTAGTTCGTGGCTTTGCTCCTATGGGACTGGGAATCTTAATAAGATTCTGTCTGTATTCATGCAAGTATTAATTTTTCTTGCTGCTAATTCTCAGAGGCCAGCTGTAAAAGTCCATTGAGATTTTAAGAAGTTGACTTTTTTTAAATTAATTTTTCTGGTTCTAAAGGAACTCTGTATGTTATCCAGCATGTAATATCCATAAATGGCTATTCATAATCATCTGAGACTAAAAGAAAGCAAGTATAAGTCGGAATTGAGAAGAGACATTTGGCTAACATATGGCAATCAGAAGAAGACTACTTGCTGCTTCAAAGCTAGCTGTTGCATACCACACTGTTTGGGATCAGAGTGAGCTGAGTTACGTTTTGTTAGCTCTCAGTCCATCTCAGGGTTGTTTAAAAAAGACCCTTCATAGTGTCACTTGTTGACCTTCTAAATAATAAAGATAACTTTGTCTTAGACAAAAGGTGATTTAGGGCATAGAGCTTCTGAACGCATGTTGCTGTTCATATGAAAGTGGCTGCAGAGCAGGTATGTCGTTTACCCCTAAGGCCAAACACGTTGGAATAGTCTCTTCCATTTTACAGATGGCTGCTGAAACTCTTGGCTAAAGCTTTTTGTAATATCCTGTCACTTTTGGCCACTTCCATAGTGACTTTTATTTTTGCCCTATAAACTGTATTGCTCTGGAACTGGTCATTTGAATCAGCCTCTAAGTCATATCTAATGAACTTCTATTTCTGTTGGAACTCATCTCAACTATATAATGAAACAACTACTTAATGAAAAAAAGAAATAACTGCCCTTGAAGCAGCAGAGAGAATTGTTCCATGGAAATCTGCTGGATGTGGCTCAAAGACTTTTGTTCTGATGCTGTGAATGACCCCATTTTTGTGGTGTCAGTTACTCATAACTGGCTCATATAATAGAAATCCATCATTAAAATATAGATTTTAGAAAGTGGGATATTTCTAATAGTTCATTTTGTGTTTGAAAGGTTTTAGTTAGCAGAAGCTAACACTGATAAAACACCATCTTGTGAGCCTTCATTTAACAAAAAGATATTTGCTGGATAATAAATTTTATCACCACAGCAGTCAGCTTGAACTTAGCAAGTAGAGATCTTTCCTTTAGCTGTTTTAGGAATAAATACTGGAAATACAGACAGTTGGAGGGAAAGAGCAAAGAAAGTCTTTGAGGGATAAATAACTTTCAGCAAAAGCATTAGAAATGAGCTGTGTTTATTTGTTGAGATACAGTCTTTTACACAAAGTTTAAAAGTGTATTTGTATATGTAGTTGTATTAATATAACACACACACATATATTTACATATATGTGGTTTTATCTATATAAAATGCATACACACACACAACCTATACTAGCCATGTAAACATAACTCCTGGCACTGTGGATCTAAATAGAAGAAAAGAATTTTGGAAGGTTGATTGAATTAGATTTCTCTAATCTAGACTGAGAGGAGACCTCATTAATATTTATAAATATGTTAAGGGTGAATGTCAGGAGGAGGGATCCAGGCTCTTCTCAATGTCATCCAATGTTAGGACAAGGGAATGGGAGCAAGTTGGACCACAGGAGGTTTAGTATTAACACGAGGAGAAACTTCTTTACAGTGAGGGTGCCAGAACACTGGTACAGGCTGCCCAGGAGGGCTGTGGAGTCTCCTTCTCTGGAGACATTCAAGAGCTGCCTGGATGCATTCCTGTGTGACCTTATCTAGGTGATCCTGCTCTGGCAGGGGTGTTGGACTAGATGATCTTTCTAGGTCTCTTCCAACCCCTAACATTCTGTGATTCTCTTCATAGACTTAATTCCTGTTTATTAGTGAACTCTGAGTAGATCTGGTGAATTAGAGAGGAAGAATCACAGTAGCCAATTTATAGAATGAATTATCCTCCTCCCTTTTTTGGATGGATCTGTTCTTTCTGCCTTTGTTGATGCATGGAGTGGACGTGGCTAGAGGAGGTGAATGTAAGCAAGAACAGAATTAGTTATGAGAGCAGTATAAAAGTCACTGATAGAAACTCTTCCTGACATCGTTTCATGTATGCAGAGGTTGGCTGTTGCATGGAAAGGGACAGAACTAACAGTTTGGCAGGATGTCTTTTCAAAGTCAGCCCATTTAAAGGTTAATAATGAGGGCAAAGCAGTGGATAAGACAGTTTATAGCAGGCTGCTGGACCCTCTCAGAATGTAAAGTGTAATTACACAAAATTGGGAAGTGTGCATACATCCATCTAGGATTCCACTTTAATGTGTTTTTTCCAGGATGGTGTGAGATCTCTTTTTAATGGTTCAAGTTACTGTTTGTCAAAGTCTTGGAACCTCTGAATTTGTAAGAATAATGACCTATTTTGTCTCGCTTTGGAAAGACTCAAATCATAAAATATTGTGAGATTTATGTTTTTGTGTGCTACCATAGTGATTAAATTTTAGTTTATACTTTGCACCTGTTGCCAGTGTGCACATGTGGCTCTACGGAAAAGTTTGTACTCACTACCTGACATAAATAAATGACTAAATCCACTCCTTCAGAAGCCTCAGCACCTATTCTCAACTCCTTCCCCACCTGTGCTAATAATTACATCACCCAAAGAGCTGCTGAAGTCTGGGTGTGCCAGATGTGGCCTGCGGGCCCATTGAGTCAGACTGTGATGGTATGTGAGCTTTATTTTTACTCCTTGGATAATGTGATTCTGAAAGATGGTAGCAATTAAGCTGAATTAACATGAAAATTAACCACTTCAGTATTAGCTGTGCCTTTTGTACTTATATGTTTCTTTATAACATGCCACTATCAAAAATACTGATAGCTCTGGTTGTGGGTCCAATAGTTATTATAATAATCTAGTGAAGATTTGAGCTAGAACAGAACTAATTCCAGTGTTTTTACTTTTCACCTAAATCTCTTCTAAGTAACTGGAAGTGTCTGCTTCTTCAAGTGATAATGCTTGATGTTTATAATTACTACCAAAGACTGGTGTGCAGAAAGGCTCTTGCTTATACTTGCTTCTATGAAAATCAAGGTCACTGCTAAATCTGGTGTGCCACGCTGGGGTGCAGAAAGCTGAAGGTGGCACCTTCAGGGAGGAACAGGCAGTTCAGGTGACCCTAAACAGTTACTCTGTTCTGTATACATCATAGTATAAAGCTGACACACCACAAGGGTTAAGCCTCTTCATCAATGACTGGCATCCAAGGAGGTCTCTCTCCATTCTTCTGCATTTAGACCCAATCCATGCATTCCTCAATCCCTTTCCTATCTCTCGTTGAGTCCAGTCTGGGATTTCCACAGTATTTGTCCTGCAGCATCAGTGGTAATGTGATTGGTATCAGGAGGTTGGGTTCAGTATTGGTTTTGTATGTATTCGTATATATTTCACTATTTTCATAATGCATTCAAGCTGTTTTAGTTTACTTTAAGTCTCTCTGTCCTTTATTCTTGTCCCCTTTAGTAAGACAGAGAGGTTAACAGAGAGCATCTGTCATTGATCTAGTGGCCAGCCCAGCCCTAGCCCTTGATAATAGTATAAATTAAAATTAATTTGCATTGAAGCAGGACCATGTACTCTCCATTCAGCTAGATTTTTGTGAGGCTTTCTTTTGGCTGATTAAATACCTGAAGTGCTAAATACACATGTTATATTACAGTCATGAAGGTGAAGGAGATTCAGTTTCTGAAGCATCTAAACTAACTGTTGAAGGTGACTCTTGCATAGACTGCTCACTTTCCTATAAAGCACCTCCAAATCATTCAACTTCTCAGTTTATCACAGTTTGCATACTTGTGGTTGTCTGTTTTAATATGCATCTCCCCTTTGTTTGTCAGACAAACTTTTGTTGAGCTCATGGTACATTATAACATATTAAAAAAGCAACATTTGCCTTCGAAACAAGCTTATCACCATGTTCCTAACATGTCAACTTCATTCCTCTCCTTCATGTACCTGTGTCTCCAGAGCCAGTGGTTATACAGTTGTAGGCTTGTAAAGGTGGGATGTTTCTTTTGCAAGGTCATCTANTCCATGTCCTTTCTGTATTGAGGGCTCCAGAACTGGACATAGTATTCCAGATGAGGTCTCACCAGAGCAGAGTAAAGTGGCAAAAAGTAGCTTGAGTAAAAATATTTATCAGTATCCTGTATTTTGAAACATCTTGTAGTGTTATTTTCCATTATTACGTGTCTAGTTCATTGTCCTAGATGCAAGATACTATGGAAAATGAATGTTTTACATTGTATAATTTGACATTTTTCTCTTACAGGTTATTCGAACATATAATGTTAACATTTGCGTAAAATTGGAAGAATTTGTGTTCTCATCTGTCTTATCAATATAGTCATCAGCAGGGTTCACCATAAATCTTGGATGCAAACTGCATGGATTGTAATTCATACAAATTTCAAAAAAGCAGACAAGGAGGAGTGCTAAACTTACTTTGGGATTTGGATGAGATGCAGAGATGTATTACAGGGTGAGAGAGCACAGAAATACAAAATCATAGAATCACAGAATGGTTTGGGTTGGAACAGATCTTAAAGATAATCTAGCTCCAACCCTCCTGCCATGGGTGCCTTCCACTAGACCAGGTTGCTCAGAGCTCCATCCAACCTTGCCTTGGATTCCAGGGAGGGGGCATCCACAACCTCTCTGGTCAAGCTATTCTCATTCCTTACCACCCTGGCATTCTAGAAATCACTTGTACTTCATTTGTTGTATTCAGTGGTGGTTGCTTGCTCTTTAACCCAAATACCAGTAATGAAATCAGAGAGTTAGGTAAGAAGACAGGAAAGTAATGAGAAACCTGATTAGCTTGTTGGATGCTACTGGTTTATTAGTATGTACAGCACTCTAAGAAATGTGAATCCCTGTGTGCATGCATAGCAGTCTGGATCCCGTTGCTGACTCCAGCCTCCAGTCTACACCCAAGCAGAAGTCATAGAATCATTTAGGTTGGAAAAGAATCTTAAGATCATGGACTCCAACCATTAACCTAGCACAGCCAAGTCCACCACAACCAAGTCTGCTCCTGCTAGCCAAGATTGATGAAAGGGGATAGACTGTCTCCTTCCTACCCTGACCAAAGAATCGTCCAATGGTTTGAGTCGGAAGGGACCTTTAAAAGTATCTAGTCCAACTCCTCTGCAGTGAGCTGGGACATTTTCAGCTAGATTGGGTTGCTCAGAGCCTTGTCCAGCCTGACACTGAATGTCTCCACAGGGATGGAGCTTCTGCCACCTGTGTCAGTGTTTCATCACCCTTGTTGTCAAAAAATTTTTTTCCTTAATAATAGTAATTCCTTAACAATCATATAGCCAGGAATTTTGTTGGGCTGGCAAGAGTCCTCCTTTACATCTTGTACCTTCTCTGGAGGCATTTGGGCCCCAGCTGTGCTTCAGGTAGAGTGAGTAGTATGTCTGTAGTTTACCTTACCTGTAGTAGTGACAGCTCTCATGGACCGCACTGACCTGCTCTTGCCAGGATGTTTTTTTGAGCACTTGTGCAGCAAGAACTGTAGCTACCTTCAGCCTCTGTAGTGCTTCATGTGCTTAGGCTCAGTTATTCTTTTGCACACACAAGACCTTGCAGTCTGGTGACCTTGTCTTGCTGGGGCTGGTGCTACTTTCATCTCACAAGAGGCTACTGCTTATGCATGTCTTTTTCCCAACCTGAGCCTAGTGGACCTGCTGATTTAACTTGCACCTTTCTGGTGTAACATGCGGGAAGTGTTGTCTGTCAGGTATCCTTGACTTCAGGCAGTGCAAGCTGTATCCAGGGAAAACAGAGTAAGTCTCATGTGTGCTTGCCTGTTTTCATTTCCTGGCCTGTCTGAATCGCTTTCAGACTAAGGTCACAAGTCCTCAGAACCCTCCTTAATTTTATTCCAGTTTTATCTTTTCTACTTTTGAACTCTTTCCCTCTTCCCTATGCCTGTTGCACCTTCAGCTCATCCATGGCTTGTCTGCTGGACTCTCTGGCAGGACTCATTGTGTCCAGGAAAGCTGCCATGAGTAAGGATTGTATAAGTCTTGTGCCATGGTTTTTTAGTCTTTGCTTCTATATTGGAATGAAATTTTGAAGATTTCCCAAAAGTTGAAAAAGGAACTGTGTGCCTAACGTAGCTGAAACATAAAGGTGATTGTAATTATCTTACTCCTCTTGGTAGCTCACTAATAGCTGAGTGTTGTATCCCAGGACTAGCAACGACATCACAGATGCTCAGGAGGTTCCACAAGATTGCTTTGCCTTGAATACTTGTTGCTCACATTTGGAAGCTATCTTTACAATAATGAAAACTAATTATATAGGTTCATTTAAAAGAAAATAGTTAGCATGTATCCAGGAAAAATACCTACAGACTTTGAGGAAAATAGACATGACAAAATCTTGTATGTGTGGGTCAGTTCTGTAAGTGAGTGGTTTTCATGTATAATACAGCTAAACAAAAAAACATGTAAGTAAACATGTAAGCAAATGTTAGATATAAATATAGAATTTTTTAATATATAATTATATAAATTTGTGGACTTTTAAATCTTTTTAAGAGTGAAAGTCCTGCAGGAGTATCAAGGCAGCCTTCAACAAAAGGATCAAGGCAACGCGCCAGACCCGGAGGAGAAGGTAACTAGAGGGAGGATATTATTTTTATTAAATATGCTGGAGGCTTATTGAATAGGAATAACATAAATGCTTAAATAGCTGTGTTTATTATTTTTAGTGCCTGTTTTATACTCCCAGTATGCAATTTTTCTGCGTAGATTTGATACATAGAAAGTTGTACTCAGTTCAGTTTGCTCACGTTCCTCATGCATAATTGCAGATATAAATTCAGCCTGCTTTTGATATTTATTGTGTTCTCTCTGAATGGGCTTTTTTACTTGGTCTACAAATATTTCCTTTATTATTCATTTCACAAAAACTATTTCTTTGCTAGCAAGTTTAGACAAATAAGGCTTGCAAAACTTTGGCTTTTTTCCCCCCTATCACTAAGTATTTTAGCATGTCTGAGTTGATAAAATCATTGCATGTTACCTTTTCATAAAGTCATGTGTAAAGGTTTCTTAAATGCTTACAGCAGAGCAGCATTTGGCACAGTATTTTTGTTTTAGTAAGGCTTAGGATATGTTGGTTTAGGTTCTTTAAGTAAGACGAAAGACATTTGTGAGGCAAGATGTACTTTCCTGTAGGGATTTATCACACAGCCATGAACCCTGAATTTGTAACTTCACTAACTAGTATTTGAGAAGAATGCTCTCCCTAATTTTGGCTAGGGAATCCAAGTTTCACTTATTTTCTGAAATTTTCAGTTGCTTCTCATCATCTGAAGTCTTAATGTTTAGTCTTTAGCAATTTGGGGTTTATAAATGAAAATATCATCTCTTTGTCAAACTCAACCAACAAAGCAAAAAAAAGGCCCTAAAAAAACTATCTACTGGCCAGTGCAAAAAGGAATTTCTTTGGTTGTTTGTTTGATAAGCAGTACATTATCCATATTTGTGTTACACTTTCTGAGGTTTCTTCAGTGAAAAGATGATTTGTTGAATTCAAGACTAGCCAAACCCTTCTGGGTGATTTCCATAGCTTGAGACACTTAAAATACTGCAAGGGTAACCTGGAGAACAGGTGAAGGTAAGGTATTAAATAGAAGCCCTGGCATTTGATGATTAGAGAAGATTCTTTTGAGGAATGCAGCCCAGGATACAGATGGCTTTCTGGGCTATGAGCACACATTGCTAGCTCATGTCTGTCTTTTCACCCACTAAGTCCTACTCCCAAGTCTTTCTTTGCAGGGCTACTCTCAATCCCTTTCATCCCCTAGCCTGTGTTGATACCGTGGTATGCACAACAGAGGAACAGAATAGAGCTTGTGTCATGGCTAAACTTGTAATAAAGAAAACCTGAAGTGATGAATGGAGGATTTGTTCTGCAAAACCAGGTGTATTTGCTCTCTGGGTAATTAAAACAGGTTATACCAGCGTTTGCTTACCTGTATTATGAACAAATCCCTAATGGTATTGGAGCAAATCTTTTATTTTTTTGTTTGGGTTTCTTTTTTGTTCAGTGGTTAAAGTTACATTTATTACTACTCATGCAATGACTGCTTTTATAGTTGCAACATGCCTTGCAACAAAACTTGTATCATGCAACAGAGATCATTTTTGCTATTTTAGAAGCTGACTTCACCACAAGGGTGGTGGAACACTGGAACAGGTTGCCCAGGGAGGTGGTTGAGGCCCCATCCCTGGAGGCATTCAAGGCGAGGCTTGCCAGGGCTCTGGGCAACCTGATCTAGTTGGGGATGTCCCTGCCCAGTGCAGGGGGGTTGGACTAGATGACCTCCAGAGGTCCCTTCCAACCCTAACCATTCTATGATTCTATGATTCTATGATTTTTGCTATTTTAGAAGCTGACCGATAATTTAAAGTGATTTATTTTAAAATTGTTGCTCTTAACTGAGGTCTAACAGGTTCCTTTCAGACACTGAATTACTTTCTAAATGGAAAAGATGGAATAAGGTGCTTCACTTTCTACTGTTGGTTTGGCTTTTCTGCTAAGCTCCAGACCTTATGGGTTGGTGATGAATGTTTCAATCGTAGTTTCAGTTCTATTAAATGACAATTCATCCTGGCCTTAGGCAGCATAGGTAGATGAAAGTGCTGGTTGAGCTGTGTGTTAATCTCTTCCTAAACTAGTAGAACTCTGCTTTTCTGCTGAAATGGCCTATAGAGCTTTGCAGATGCTTCCCGTGGCATGGGTGGAGGAGTAGATCCTCTGCTGTTGATCTGTGTTGATCATTGTTCTGGTGGTGGAAATGTTGCCTGAGGTGTCCCGGCTGTAGGTAGGGGTCCCTGTGAATCTGTTATTTGCCTTTGCATTAGTTACCTGTTTGAATATAAGGAGATTGGGAAGCTCTAGGTTCAGTGCTTTGGGTACCTCTGTTTTAAACATGTGTGATCTTTCTGTATCTGTAATTTTGCCTGTTTCTGAATTTATTCTGTTTCTGCTGCATTATGAAGAGTGTGAGAACTGAACATACTACTACTTCAAGTGAAGGGAGATATGTGTGTGTGTATATAATTATAACAAGACTAAAGCTAAATATCCATTCTGTTCATATCTTGAAAACTGTATGAGTAGTTAAGCTTTTTTTAACCATGTGCATTCAATGTATAGGAATATTCTCAGGAATTATGTACAAATAGAATATTTCAGCTTTCTTCCACTGTGTGTTACTTTGCTTTTGTCAACATCATCCTATTCTAACTGGGAAAATGAATTAAAGATAATTGGTAGATGAAATATCTTTATTTTTATTTTTTTTTTGCATCAGAAGTGAACAGCATTTGTGGACTTGGAGCTTCTTTGGCATTACCAGCAAGTTGTGGATTTCAGCTACCAGAAATCAGCTTTTCTTGCTTGAAATTTCTTAATGGCTTTAGTAGGAAATGTTTAAAACTAAAGCCTCTGAAACAAACCAAAGTGCTTTATGCATTCCAGCTAGTATACAAACAACATTGTGTATTTTAGCAAATACTTTGACTTATTAAGTAAATACTGTGTTGTTTCACTAGCTATCACACTAATAAAGAAAACCGGTAAATCATTTCTGAATTGAAGAAGTTGCCATTGATTTGCAGTAACATAAGGAGTTCAGTCAGCAGTCATGTAAAAAAATCTTTGTGAAATTTGAATGTTATTTATTTACAGTCAAGATTGTTTATTAAACTAGGATAGCCCTTAAAGAAAAAAATAAATGTAACAGGTATTTAACATGGCTTTTTATTTTAAATTTAATTTAAAATTTAAATCTTTGATTTCATTTGACTATAAACTGTTTTGTTACAGGAACTGTGGAAACGAAGAACGTAACAGATAGGATTTCAGAGGACAGTGCTGCTAAGCTGCAAGGGAAAACTGAACCAGGACTTGCTGTGAAACAGAAAGGTAGGGAGATAAAAACTTGAGTGCTTTGGAATGTCTAACTTGTGATGCTTCAGGGTCAAACTTGAATCCATGCAGCTAAATGATTTAAGGAGGGTGATTAACACTTAATCCAACTGCTGCCATGTGTTTTAACCACATTTTGTGATTAAGGTCCTAGTTTGAAAGTTGTGCATTCCCTGATAAAACAGTTACTTTTATTTTTTTACTGGTCTCAGCCAGCATGGGTTCATGAGGGGAAAGTCCTGCTTACCAAACTTAATTTCCTTTTATGACAAAGTTACCTACCTGGTCAACCAAGGGAGATCAGTTGATGTCATGTTTTGGATTTCAGTAAAGCTTTTGATACTGTCTTCCACAATATCCTTCTGGACAGTATGTCCAGCATACAGCTGGATAAGTACATGATGTGATGGGTGAACAGCTGCCTGACAGATCAGGTTCAAAGAGTTATAGTAAATGGAGTTTTATCAGGCTGGTGACTAGTCACTAGTGGGGTTCCACAGGGCTCCATTTTACAGTATCACAGTATGTCAGGGGTTGGAAGGGACCTAGAAAGATCATCTAGTCCAACCCCATATTTTAGGGCCAGTGCTCTTCAATATCTTCATGAACAGCTTGGATGCAGGATTTGAAGGTTTACTAAGTAAGTTTGCCAACGACACTAACTTGGGAGGAGCTGTCGATTTCCTTGAAGGCAGAGAGACTCTGCAGAAAGATCTTGACAGATTAGAGAGCTGGGCAGTCACCAACCAGATGAAGTTAAACAAGGGCAAGTGCCAGATTTTGCACCTAGGATGGGACAACCCTGGATGTATATACAAGACTGGGGAACAAGAGGCTGGAGAGCAGCAACCCTGCAGAAAGAGGTCTGGGGATTCTGGTCAGTGGCAAGTTGAACGTGAGTCAGCAGTGTGCTCTGGCAGCCAAAAAGGCCACCCATGTCCTGGGGTGCATCAAGCACTCCATTGTTGTCCTGTCAGGGGAGGTGACAGTCCCACTCTACTTTACACTGGTGTGGCCTTACCTCTAATATTGTGTGCAATTTTGGACACCACAATAGCAGTTTACAGCTTTCTCACAAGAGAAAGTGGAGAGGCAGGAGCTGATCTTTTCTCTCTGGTGACCAGTGATAGGACCCAAGGGAACAGCACGAACCCATTATAGATATCAGGAAAAGGTTCTTCACCCAGAGAGTAGTGGAGTACTGGAACAGGCTTGCCAGGGAATTAGTCACAGCACCAAGCCTGACAGAATTCAGGAAGCATCTGGACAGTGCTTTTAGACATACGGTGTGATTTTTAGGGTTGTCTTGTTCACAGACAGGAGTTGGACTTGATGATCCTTGTGGGTCCCTTCCAACTCAGGACATTCTGTCATTCTATAATTCTATGATTTTCTCTTTCCTTACTCTTACACAAGTTTTCAAAGACACTAGTGCTTACAGTGTCCCAAGGAAAATGGAGAGCTGCTGCACCTGAATCCTTTGGTGACTTGTTCTGTGTCAGAATTGAATCATTGCATGTTACATTTTTGCACAAGTGTTTGTGAGTCTTAGTGTTTGCATTTTACAGGATTTTAGAGGAAAATTCCATCTCTGCATTCTTAGTTCTTCATTTAAAAAAAAAAAGTTTTACATAGCTCCCAAGACATACATTGTTAATGAGGTATTTGTATCCAGCTACAGTGCATGTGAAGCCATAGAAGCAAAATGTAGGAGGAAAAACTGGGATTTAAGCAAATAGCTGCATTTTTGTTTTCTCCAGATCCAGATGCTTGACCTAGTTGGAAGAGTTGATACCCTGTATGTGAGAGGTCAAGGACTGTTTCCCAGTCCACCTGTGGCCTTCAGGGCCTCATAGCTGTGTCAGTCTGATGAAATGTATACAGTTGACCAAGACATTTGTGTGACCTTACACAACTGGGAGAACTTCCATGCTGATTCCTTTTAATCTTTTGGAGCTGTCTTGTCTGTTGGAATCTCTCTTATGGAATATAACTTTATATTCCTCTAATTATAATTTGAGTGTATGTAAGGGGAGTACCCCCAGGTTCATTATGGGTTTGGACTGGATTCTCAGGCGGTATAAAAACCAAATATTGTATTGACTGTTCTTTATTTTCAGCTTTACTCAGTAAGATTAGTGTAACATAGTGGTGCATTAGTGAACCTTAATTTTCTGTATGTTCTTATAGAGATGAAATCACTGTTCACACATTTAATGGCTTTCATTGTTGGAATGTGAAATTGATTATGACAGTCAATAAGAATAAGATTGCAGATAGCTCAGTTGGATGTTATTTGGAGTCATCAAAAGACAGTGATCCCCTGTTCCTTCTTGAATGTGTTCTTGTGTCTTTAACTGCAAACAAAAGTTTCCAAAGGAAGAATAATTTATAGGATTTTACAAACATTGTTTCCTGGTTGAAATAAACTTTTTCTCTTGAATCTTTTAGAGGAGTATTTCTGCATTCTGCTTCAGTCCTGTATTCCATTTCTGAGCATTGAGGCTCTGAACCTTTCCATTGTGCTTTTTATTATTTTGTTTCTTTATAAATGAGGATTTGTCAGCATATCAGTTACTCTCCCTTGGTGTTCTCCGTTTGGAATCCTCACTGTCTAGTTGATGGTAGCATCATAAATAAGAAGTACATGTTTAAAACTTCTTGGCACAAGGATGTTTTGGCTTGCCTCAGCTATTTTCTTATACACCCCTGAACTTACTTAGGTTCTACTTTTTTTAGACATGTGCACACAAATGCATCCACTGTGGCAAGAAGGGACGAACAATTGGATTTCACAGTCAGTCTGTAATAAAGTGTAGGCCTGCATGAAGCTTTTTCAGAATCTGATGATTATGTAAGACTTTTCTGAACTTTGTTAAATTCAAAACCAAGTTTTTTTGGGTGAGTTTCACTGGTGCAGTTTATCTTCTCACAGTTTTGGTGTTTATGTTGAGGTACAGATCTCTGGGAGGAGGAATGCCAGGGTCCTTGCTAAAGTTTGTCTCAAAGTAACCTTGAGGTGTTGTCAGTCATTCAGCTAAGCTATCACAGCCACCTACCACCCATCCTCAGAGAACTGGCATTATACATAAAATATGAAATACTCCACCTAACTCCAGTGGAATTAAATAGAAACTGGCTGTTGAAACTGCTTGAAAATCACAGTCTCTGCTGTTCCACAACCTTTGGAATAGGTTGGAGAGGCTCAGTGTGAAGTAATCTTCAGCTCTTCCACAAGGTTTCTGAGGGGGTACTTGGGATTACTTAAAAAAAGTGTTACATTCTGTGAGCTACTTCTCAGTCTCTTCTGGACCTTTAATTTTTGTATTTCTGGACTATGTAAACTTACTTGGCAAAGTGAGCAGTCCCTGCACTTTCCTAGTTCAAAGTAGAGTGGCATAGCTTCGCCTCTCAAATCTATTGTAGAGATTTATACAATTCACCTTTTACAAATCTCATTTAACTTTCAGGAGTGTCTACTCAGATATTAAATCAGAACAACTCTTTTGATCTTCCACTGTCTTTTTGACTTTTTAAAAAGTTTCCTTTCTGATCAGTGTGTTCTGCTTAGTGATCAGAGCATGGAAGTCCTTAGCACAGAAGTGTGTGTTTGTTGGAAACATTCCCTAATATGTTTGGCCATCTTCTTCCAGTCCCAGTAGTAATTCCCAAGTAAAAAGCTGGCTGTAGTTCTTGTTCTGTGCTTCATGTCTAGCTTGGTGAGATTATTCTTCAAGAATTCTTATAACTTCTCTGAAAAATCAATGTATTATTTGCAGGTGAATTTGCTAGCGACTCGGGAACATTATGGTGACAAAAGACCAGCACTAAACTTACCAACAATAAAAAGTTCTAACAGAAAAAACAGAGGTTTTTAATAAATAAACTACTTCTGTAGTTTAGTGCTTTTGTTTCCTTTGAAGAATTTTTAAAATGGTAACAAAACATAATTTAGTTGTGTTTGAGTGCTTTGAGTATCCAAGTAGTTTCTATTTAAAAGAATACAAAAAAAAAAATCTATAAAAGTGCTTTGTACTCTGTTCTAACTTCAAAATAAGCAGAACCTGTGGAAAACTTTTTGCAGTATTTTACAGGTAATTATTGCAAAAAAAACCACCCAGATTAATAAAATGCATGTTTTCAATTTTCTTAATTCCAATACACAACTTCATTTCAATCCTCCTGTTACTTGTGTTTGTGGCTTCTTAGATTGTCAAGGCAACAATGTCATTCATCTTGTACTCTGCCAGTTACAGAGAATGGTCTAACCTGAGCTTGGCAGGTGTGGGTCAGAGTAACTTGGTGGGAAACCTATCAACTGGGAAGGAGCAGTTAAACTATTCTGTCCAATTTAAATTGCAAATGGAGTCAACCCTATGGAGACATCAGCTATGAAGGGGTTACAGAAGAAGAAACCCTCATCCTCAAATTATAGGATCCTCGATGTAGGTCAAGGATTCAATTAAGATGGAGGTCAACTAGCCCAGTGCCCTGCTCAAATCTGGGTCAGAATACTGGTAGGAATACCAGTAAAGAAAAATAAGAAGTTAATTTAAAACACTGTACTGCGTCCAGTTTTGGGCCCCTCACTACAAGAGGGACATTGAGGTGCTGGAGAGGGTACAGAGGCTACCAAGCTGCTAAAGGGCTTAGAACATATGCCTTATGAGGAAAGACTGAGGGATCTGGGCCTGTTTAGCCTGGAGAAGAGAAGGTTGAGGGGAGACCTGATTGCTCTCTATAACTACCTGAAGGGAGGTTGTAGAGAGGCAGGGACTGGTCTGTTCTCCCTGGTGGAGAGTGATAGGACAAGGGGAAATGGATGGAAATTGCGCCAGGGGAGGTTCAGGCTAGACATTAGGAGGAATTTCTTTCCTGAAAGGGTTGTCAGCCATTGGACCAGGCTGCCCAGGGAGGTGGTTGAGTCACCGTCCCTGGAGGTGTTTAAGAGACAGGTAGATGTTGCATTGGGGGACATCATTTAGTGGGGTGATAGGGCTAGGACAAAGGCTGGACTTGATCTCCAAGGTCTCTTCCAGCTGTAACTGTTCTATGATTCTATGAAAAGAGAGACTTAAAGAAACCCAGCATAGAGAATATAGGGGTTTTGTAATAAAGTTTTTCCTTTATGATGTATGATAATAAGCATCTTGACATATTGCAAATGTTACTATACAACTATGGAGGAATTGAGTGATGATGTCATTTTCACAGATGAGGGAATTTCACGGTATTAAGAAACAAATAAAAAAAAATAAAGACATGTAAAATGTTTTTTTTTTTCAGTGTCCCTTTTGAATTGTGAGTGCTCCAAGATGTTTCAAACTTGGAAGTTCATAAGTTATTTAACTTTTATAGAGGCTTATAGAATTTTATTTCTAATTTTGTCACATGATGTATTTTATGAGCACACATTCAAGGATAGTGCTGCTAATACTTTGTGTGATTCTGTCATAAGATTCAAAATACTATCCTGGCAAAAGTTCAATCTACATTGTCAGCTAAGCCAAAACTGTATGTTTGTTCTGTTTAATAGAAGGGGAATTGGAGAATGTGGCTTCTGAAAAGCCTGCAGTATCTGAAAATGGTGAAGTCCCTAATGATCTTCCACCTCAGCCTGTCCAAAGGTTTGTCCTATCCTTTGTTCTGTTTGAATCAAATTTTGTTCTGTTTGAATCAAACTTTATTCTGTTTGAATTAAATATCCTTTATTCTGTTTGAATCAAATTATGATATGTCTGAAGGTAATAACAGTCAGTCTATTTGAAAACAGCAAGGAAGCTTGGAGCAATATGTTTCTGCTAGTGGTACCAAATAATAAATATTATCCCATGTATGGTTTCCTTTTATTCGATTTAATTTCCTTTTATAAAGGAATCTTGAACATTGTGAAGTGTTTCAGACTTATTTTAATCCATAAAGTGCTTTGATACAATGTTATTAAAATAGGAGGGACATGTAGAGAGTCTAATATTAGAGAAGAACATTGCATTACGTACATGCATTTCAGAAATATGGTGTTAGGGATAAGAGACTTACCTTTTAAATCCCAATTTACTGCTTCTTCACCCAGGAAAGGCTTGTGCCATTGTATCACTTCTGAAAGTGGGTTTTTTTTCCAATTACATTGCAGTGTGTACTGTTAATGCTAACTTTA
Source organism: Bucco capensis (assembly GCA_013396975.1). Classification (NCBI taxonomy): domain Eukaryota; kingdom Metazoa; phylum Chordata; class Aves; order Piciformes; family Bucconidae; genus Bucco; species Bucco capensis. The sequence goes on along the minus strand of VWZO01009203.1, from coordinate 19,312 downwards.
TTGTTAACCTGTATCCAGCACAGTTATTTACCATTATTTTTTTGTTAGTGAGACAAATCAAGAGGTGGTTTTACAGGGAATCATAGGTTTTTTTGGTTTGGAATGCATTTTCTAGATTTTCCTAGACTCCTACTAGGATAGCAAGTATTGCAATATTGGATTGTATATTGGGAGTATTTTCAGTGTTGTTATGCATTGGCCAGTTTACTCAGCTCGTGTTTGTTTCTTTGGAGGACACATGAAGCTTCCTTTTATACTGTAAGTGAAAAAGCCTTTTGGTGATTGCAGACATACTCCCCGTCCTAGCAGTGCAAGACCAGCACCACCTCGAGTAAAACGTCAAGAAAGCACAGAGGTCTTGCTTCCAGAAAGGTAAGGAATGTGGGAGATGCGGAGCAGAAGTTTCTAGCTCTTGTGCCATGCTGTTCTCAGATCTTGAGTGCCTGACCTAAAGCCTAACAGCTTTAGGATGGATCACCTTACTGCTCACTGTTGAAAAATTCACAGAATCACAGAATGTTAGGGGTTGGAAGAGACCTCTGGAGATCATCTAGTCCAACCCCCCTGCAAGAGCAGGAGAACCTAGAGCAGCTTGCATGGGATGGTGTCCAGTGAGGTTTTGAATATCTCCAGAGATGGAGACTCAACCACCTCTCTGTGCAGCCTGTTGCAGTGCTTCACCACCCTCAAAACTGCCACTAGAAGAGACCTTCAGAGCATGGAGTGAGTATCCCATGAAACTGCCATTTGAAACTGCAGAGAAAATGGTTGGCTTGATCTCTGATAAGTGCCAGTCACTGAAGTCATCATGGCTAGGCTTCGCCAACGAAGATCCGGGGAGGGCTCCATCCACGCTCTTCACAAGCGCTTTTTACAAGCGCGCTGATGGCTGAAAAGGCCAATGCGGGACACACAAGAGTGGTTGCAAAAGGCACAGCAGAAGGACTCCTTAGGAGGTATAATCTGCAAGACA
>VWZO01009203.1:0-18299 GCA_013396975.1 Bucco capensis | reverse complement strand
TATTAGTCACATCATCTGTCCAATGGATGTTTAGGATTGTATGGAGACAGTGCTGATGGAAGCGTTCTAAGAGTCGTAGGTGGTGGCGATAGATGACCCATGATTCAGAACTATATAAAAGAGTAGCCAGCACAATGGCTCTAGAAACACTGATCTTTGTACTTTTCTTCAGTCACTGAATTAGTTTATTAAGAAGGGAAATTTATGTCCTTTCGTGAGAGTAGGATGGCTAACTATTTTCAGAGTTGGACAGTGGATAGAAATGACAGAATTTGATGTGGTTTTAGGGGAGGAAGGAAGGGTACTGCTGTCTTTTTTATTCTGGGTAGCTCTTAATAGGTTTAGATAGCTCCTAATAGGTTTTCATTTTCATTTTTCATTGTCTCTCACAGGAGTGGTAGTGGTAAAACAGTCTCAAACGTGATTGTAGACCAGCAAAGTCCTGATGATGATGATGAGCAGTTCGTGGTGGAGGCAGCACTGCCCCTGTCAGAAATGCCAGCTATGGAAATGGTCTGTTCCTGTTGCAAATTATAGAACCTTTTTCTATACTTTGTTTGTAACTTACTTAAATAGTTTATAGCTGATTTTTTTTCTGAGTAGTTGTATAGTGTAGCAATGTCATTTTTTTGCAACTAAAGCTGTCTTCTTGCATGTGTAGGAGCCAGAAGTGGAGCTGACTGAGGATCAAAAGCACGGTATGTTTGCTTTTACATATAGTTTTATATATATGGGTTTAAACCAAATGCTGAACACTTAAAATGCTGGATAAATCAGCATATACATCCTGAGGGTACGAACTTGCAGCTTTTGCAAGAAAAACAGAAATTATTTATCAAATGCAGTCTTGTTTACTTGTGCAGCTGGTTTTATAATTGTTGTTAAGTACAGATTTTCTATACAGCTTTAATGTCAGCAGGATTTAAAATTCTGCATAGAAGTAATAAATTAGCATTTCTTACAGTGTCAGGTACAGCTTGTCAGCTCTGAGATATGAGATGGGATTGGCTGTTCAAGGCAAGCTGTAGGCAAGCTTCTAGTAAAATTGATGGACCTGTTCTTAACAGCATTTATACTTATCCTGACCTCCGATCTCTGATTCAGGAGCTTCTGTTATGGTTACACTGGATGTGATACAGGCAGATATACTTATTTCCATCCAAAAATTCCTTATAAAGGAATATCTGGCTATCTGTGTACCTGTCATCCAAAAGAGCAGTGCAAAGGAACAGCTTTGTGTTAATAGAGCTCAAGGACGTGGTTCTGTATCCAGAGTCATTCAGTAAATGATGCTGATGATACAGTTTGATTTAGAGGAGAAAATAGAACAAATAACAAATACCTTGTATGCCAGTAATGAAAGTACCTGGTAGAATGCTGCTCATATTTCTCTAAAAATCACATTAAAAAAAAGCTAAGCAGTTGGTTTTGGTTTCATTATCCGAATGTTTAAAACAACATTTTAATGCCAATCAGTGCTGAGAAATATGCTGATTTTTCAACAGGTGGGCTTGTAAAAAGAATCCTAGAAACAAAGAAAGATTATGAGGCATCACAGAAGTCATCAAAGATGACAGAGAGGGTAAGATGGTAATGTCCTTCAAAGAAATGTGACCTTTTTTCTGCCTTAAATGTGTCTTTTCCACTTATGATCAAGCTTTTCTCCTTGATGTGTTATGCTGCTTTTTTTCTCCATTAGCCTGTCAGATGTTGTTACCATCTCCCTGTAGTGCTCTCTTTTTCTCACTTTTATTTTTTGTACTTTGGGTTTGGGTTTTTTTTCAGTATTTTAGTACAATTTTTCAGGGATTTTGGGAGGATAAAATCAAAAATTCACTCTTCTTAAATAGAGTCACTCTCATATAGACTCATAGAATGGGTTTAGAAGGGACCTTTAAAGGTCATCTTGTCCAACCCCCCTGCAGTGAGCAGGGATATATTCAACTAGATCAGGTTGTTTAGAGCCCCATCTAACCTGACCTGCAGTGTTTCCAGGATGGGGCTTCTACTATGTCTCTGGGCAACCTGTGCCAGTGTTTCACCACCCTCATTGTAAAAAATTTCTTCCTTATACCTAGCCTAAATCTCCCCCCTTTTAGTTTAAAATCATCACCCGTTGTCCTATTGCAACAGGCCCTGCTAAAAAGATTGTCCCCATCATTCTTATAGGCCCCCTGTAGTACTGTATGGCCACAGTAAGGTGTCCCTCGAGCCTTCTCCAGGCTGAACAACCCCAATTCTCTCAGCCTGTCCTCATAGGAGTTATGTTCCAGCACTCTGATCATCTTTGTGGCCCTCCTGTAGTATGCTCCAAATCTTTCTTGTGCTGAGGACTCCAGAGCTGGACACAGCACTGCAGGTGGTGTCTCACCAGAGCAGAGTAGAGGGGTAGAATTACCTTTCTTGACCTGGTGACCTTGCTGCTCCGAATGCAGCCCAGTATATGCTCGACCTTTTTCTTTCATGTCCAGTGCTAATGGGTTATGCTGCCACACAGACCAGCCTTTTAATTTCTTTCCCAGCAAGTTTAGAAAGATGGGATGACAGATAAGACCCTTGGGGGAGGTTGGGACTGTCTGAGATCCAGGCCTGCTTGACTGGAAAAAATCCCTTTCATGTATTGCAAGGGCTGAGGTTAATAAAGAAAATAGATCCTCCCTAAAATAGGAAAACACCTGTAGTTTCCTGCCCATTTTCCATTATGAATAGTTAAAGCTTTGTCCAACTTGCTGAATTACATTCCATTTATTGTACATGTGCAGCTCATGTGTGTACAGATCATTGAAACACTGCTGATTATTTCCAATGTGTGTGTCTGATGTGAAAATTTACCTGCTTGAATAATATAGAACTGTTTGGAGAAAAGAAGGGGTAAAAGTAAAAACTGTTTATGCATAGCTCTAACACTCATTCCTACAGTGCCAGTTGAGAACAAGTAATAGAGCAATAGAGTGTTCCTGGTTTTAGGACTAGATGGTGCTATTGCATCATCAGTCCTGAGACTAAGTTTTGATAGTAGTTCATTTAATAATGCCTTCCACCAGTACAGAATTGTACTGTAGGCTATACTGTTAGGTCTTGTGTCCTGTCAGCTTAAGCACTGGACATAGAAAAGAACAATGGGAGAGGATTTTCCAATGCCATGGATTTCATGCTCAGGAAGCTTGCTCTGGTGTTTGTGCTAAATTTTAGTGGTGTTTTGGTTTTTTTTTTCTTTCCTGGGTTGTTTTTTTTTGTTGGTTGGTTTTTTGTTTGTTTGTTTTCTGAATAAGAGTAATTAACTAACTAAAACTATTTGCATTTAACCCCTTAGAGTTTTTTAGTTAATGTGTACAATTGTGGCCTTCTAGAATAACCATTTAGACCCATTGCCTGTTTTCAGACTCTAAAACAATCATTCAGTCCCTGTTTGTCTTTTGTTGCATCTTTTGAAGCACTGATCTGTGTTAGCAGTGCTGATAATGGACAACTAATTCTGGAAAAAACATGCTGACTTCCTAGTCCATCATGTGAAAACTTGTGTACAATGCTAAACTCCTGGAATATCATCTGATCTCATAGCCAAGCAGCTGGCTGATGCTGCAGTAGGTTTCTTTGCTGCCACTGGTTGATCCAGAGAGGAGAAATTCTGTTTTCCTGACAGCAGAGGAAAAAACATCTATGGAAAGGCTGATTAAAAATGCTTGGAATTGGTGACAGGGACTGGACAGATGTAGTTCAGAAAACATGAGCTGGAGACATTACTGAATCCTGGGTAGTTATTTTAGAGGGTAGAGACACAGCAGAACAGTGAAAGTAAAAAATATAGATATTTATTTCTAACATGGCATTGCCTCTGGGAGTATTTCAGGGACCAGATTTGCAGAGGGTAGCAGATGGGGGTCTGGTATGCTCGTGTGACTCTAGTATCAAAAGCATGTGTAACCTCTGGAGGATGATCCTACATCATGAGGAAGGCATATTCTTGTGAGACTGCAGACCAGCAATTTGAGGAGGAATAGTTACTGCTCTGTGGACCCTCTTTGGAGATAGGCAGTAATTAAAAAGAAGGAGGAGTTTCAAGTGGTTTATTTCTGCCAGGTGGTCTAGGCAGGCAAGTGGAACCACGTCCCATTGTGTTGATGGGACTGTGAGAATAGGTCAGTGAACCCTAAGCCATTGTGCTGTGTTCAAATGGCCTCCAGTTTTGTGCCAGGTCTAGCTCTGCAGTCTGCTGGGAAGCAGTATCAGTCTGGGATTTGGCCATTTTTCCCCAGACTGTCAGCTCTTTTATTTAATTTGTTTTCCATCAAACTCTCCAGAAGAAATATCTTCTACATCAACAACTGTATTCCAAAATGTATTATGCACTGGAGAATAAAATGTGATTGTACTTCGATATTTTGGAGTAAGGTAGCCAAAAGGCCAGTGAAGGTATGAGAGAATGCTTGCTTTGGGAAACCTGGTGAAATTCAAGTTATCCTTGTGTCTATCAGTAAGAGTGTTTATCTCCTCTCATTTTGTTAGGCAATACATAAAAACAAAAACATATTTTCCCAGCTATATTTATTAGTCTTTAAAGTCTTTTTCTTCTGCCAGTTAGGAAAATGAAGGGGGGGAATATTTGTACTCTGGATGTTGGAACTTTTGTCTAATACCTTATTAAATCAAATATTCAGAAAAAAAAATCAATGGATCCTACATGATTTCTTACGGATTAATCAACGAGAAATGGGTGAAGTTAGTGAATTAATACTTAATCCAAATGTAACACTGGTGAACTCCTGGGGATGTTTCACACTGTCACTTCTAACTGCTGATTGCCAAGGAGCATTTATGTTTAAAGCTTTACTCTGCAGCGTTTTATGTGCAGCTTTTCCCAAACATGCATTTGCTTTTTAAGTTTTCATAGAGAACAAGAAGAGAAAAGGAAAGATGACTGGGACTTTCATCATCTAGGTTTTGCATGTGCAGAAACTTAAAATAATAAACACGATTTTCAGGTCAAACAAAGAGGTCATTCTGGAAATATACAAGATTTTTGCTGCCCTGATTAGCTATGTTCAGCCTAACAAATTCCTAAAAAGACTTCCTAAATGTATTTGTTTAGAATCTAACCCTCTAATGTTAAACAGAGAAAGAAACAGATGTTACATTTTGTGTTCTACTTCATTTATTTGATGTGTGGAAAATGTAGGCAGGTTATTAAATAGATTTAAGCAAGTGGGATCACAGAATTCTCATCTTTGCACTACCAAATACAGTTCACAGGCTTCAGAAAAGAAGCAGCTTTGAGTTTTCTGTGAGGAACATGTGATACTAAATAGCTTAGCACCTGGATAATATTAACTTTAATTACAAGTGTGATAAATTAAGTATGTACTTCTAAGCTTAAAACAAATACAATCATTGCTGATTCTGTTTAAAGTTCTTCAAGTCATTGACTTTTACATTAATCCATCAGCTGCACGACATTGGGTGTCCCCTCCAGTAAATGCAATTAGTCATGTATCATGTTAACCAGATGTATGCATATGTCCCACCATTTAAGTGGTTTGAAGAGGCTCACCATTCAAGCCCACAGCTTCTCAGTGTTCTGCCAGCTTAGTATGTCTTAAGATGATGGTAAAATTTAATCAGAGTTACCTGCAGAAGGTCTTTTTTCTTTGTGTACGGACAGCTCTCTTCATGACGATGTGATGCTAACACAGTGATCTCAATAAAGCTTCAGGGAGAAAATTTTGGTGCAAGCACATAGTTTCTCAAAAATAAGAACTGTACCCAGTAGTCTGGTTATGGACAAGCACCACAGGAGCTTAAATTAAAGGAGTATATACTTGAGTGTCCTTATTACCAGTTCTCAGAATAAAATCCCTATGGTCCCCAAGAAGTTGTGTTACAAGCTGTGGACACAGGAACAGGATTTTTGTTGCTCTTGCAATATCCCTGGTATTGTGGCTCCTTTGCTGTGGTCTTTGCACACAAAAACACAGAGTATTTTCTCCTGTGAGTACAGTATAAATACAATGTGAGAGAGCAGATGGATGTGTTAAACAGAAAGGCTATATAAAAGTGCAGTGAGACAGCTGTGATTTCCATCCCTAGGAGAGGATGCAGTGCATCATGTGTGTGTTGGAGGACACAGTGCAGGTGACTTTCATACATTTCAAGCAGTTTATCAGTGGATGTGGCTGGGGCACAGACTGGTGTGGAAGCAGTTGTTTGACAGAAGGAAAAGGTTTATTGCAAATTGTTTTTGAACAAGAAAGAGACTGCTTTGTCACAGGGTGTGGTGGACCCAGAGTTTCAACAGTGTGTGCAGAAAAGGAAAGCTGGGTAGGACTAGCACTGAGTATGCCTTTATGGCCAAATTAATACTACCTGCTATTGTTAATTACTGCTAGAATTGTCTCTTGGCGTATGTGTGGTCAGACTCATAAAATTCCACTTAGTGTGCTGAAGGAATACTGTACCAAATACATGAGGTTTTATGGAATAACCTTTCCCCAGCAAAGACTGAATGTGAAGTAGAGCAGACTGGCTCTGGGGGCTCAGGAGGGGTGTTTATGTATGTCTGAAAAGTCCAGCTCTTTTTAGAGGTCTCAAGTGTGAACGAGGTGGGGAGAAAAACACCATCCCCAGAAAGGAAAGGGAGAAGAGAAGAGGAAAGGAAAGGGAGAAGAGGAAAGGAAAGGGAGAAGAGGAAAGGAAAGGGAGAAGAGGAAAGGAAAGGGAGAAGAGGAAAGGAAAGGGAGAAAAAACAGGAAAAAACAAAAGAGAAAAGAAAAAAGAAGGAAAAACAAGAAAGGAGAAATGCAAGAAAAGAAAAAATGTAAAAAAGGGAGAAGAACCCTCTTTAAAGAACTGTCCTTTTATTTTCTTTTGGTTCCTTCCAACTCAGAAGCAGGTCAGACTGACTCTTAAATCTAAGCGTAAAGAACATTGTGTCTCAGATTCCTTGGCCTGTTACTGAACTCAGTACCTGGCATAAGCAGAAAAAGCATCCTGTTCATTTGAAATGATTTAACGTTTACTGTTTTCTCTGTGTTTCTGTGAAAGAGTTTCTTATGGTGATCCCAGGTGGATAGTTACAATCTACTTAAAATGCAGACTCTGTAAAAACCAGGAAAAGAAAACACCCTTTATGATAAAAAAATATTTTGTACAATAAAGAAACTCACCTTGTTGTTTTTGCATTGAATGTAGCAAAATTACTTGCCCAAAATGAAGTTTCTGTGCTGTGCTATAGAAGGAGGTTGGGGGGAAATGGTATAGCTCAATAAAACTATGATTACTTGGGTATGTTTTCATAATGGTACACAATGCAATAGTTAAAAGGCACTTTTAAAACTTAAGTGCTTGATGGATGTTTGTTCTAATTTGACTCATGTTTTAGGACTGGTAAGTAAAGAATTGGAAACAAAGGAGAAGCTATTTAAAAGTAAGGAAATACTGTTTCTAGAAATAAACTTTTCAAACAGTGGGGAAAAAGATGATCTTATCACCTCTTCAGCTTAGTAGATGTCAGGCTCTTCAAATGCTCAGCCTTCGGAAATGGATGTCTTGTGATCAATTTTTATGGAGCTGTGCACACTGCAACTTTTATACTAATTGCTTTAGTGAGGGTAAATTAAACACAAGTAAGTCCTGGTGGTTTCTGGAGCCCTGTTGATAATTTCCCCTTTATTGATAAAATATCCTGCTTTTTAATTTCTTAGGTCCCTACATTCAAGTCCATATTGTGTTCTGTTCACATTGAGGTAATGGGAAAGGCAGACTTTTTCCCAGGAATCCAAAATAAACATTCATCTTGGTGCCTTATGAAAAACATGAAGGAAAGGAAGCATGTTGCACCTACTGAAGTGATACAGTCTTTTATATGGGAATAATTTATGGATTCTTGGGCTTTTGTGAAAGGAGACTTCATTGAAGTGTATGGCCTAATTACATAGACTGGAACAATTTTGATTCTGGCATTTTTCTTAAAACTGAATATATCCTGGTGCATGTTTGTGCAACATGAGCAAAGGTGGCATTCAGGGCTCTTACCACCCACATTGCCTCTTGTAATAAAGTATCTGCCATAATTCTCAGTGATTTAAGAGTGTCCCACATAGGTTTTTAACCCATGACTGTGACCATGAAACAGAAGAGACAGTATGGCTTTCCCCGTTTCCCCTTCATTACTTAGCAATAGCTGGCAAAGCTTTGAGTGTTTCATGGTTGTAATTCTCTGTCCTGGGCTCAGCTTACAGTGTAGACTATAGGAAATATGACATGGCATCTTGTACAAGTGTGAGTGAAATGCAAGAAAGAACTGATGGTTATTTTTTAACTCCTGTAGAGAAGGGACAACACTGTGCCATTTGAACTCCTGCACTTTAAGGTATTGGGACATTTTTCTTGGGACTTAAGTGCTTCTGCTTTACAGAGATATACTATATAAAAAATTCTGGCATGTTCTCACACTACTTCAATATCATATAGTGTGTATTTCAAAGACATAGTGTTTTTTAACAAGCCTATTGATGTACCTGTTTAAGTCCAAATAGTAATTAATAGGTTTTTAGTGGTAGTATCAGTACTTGAAATGACTTTGGATGGGAAAGTAAATTGTCCTTTTTTATGTCAGTTTTGAGAACTTGAACTACTGTGCTCGAGTTACAGGGACAGTATGGTTATTCTTGAATATTTACTAATACACTTTAAGAGCATCTTCCTGATGCAAAGAAAATATTCCATAGTGGTTTATTTCCACTTGAGCTTTTCAAGCAGCTGGGTATTTTAGCATGGAGTATTTCAACTTGTTAGCTGGATCAATATTTTAAAGTATACAATTCTGGTTTGCTTGTTTACTGAATTGTGGGATTTTCACTGTTTGTTTTCTATTTTCACTTCTTTTAATTGTTATGGTGTTTCTGTGTGTTGCTGATTGGACTGTCTAGGTACCAGGGAGGTCATGCCAGCATTACAAGAATGTAAAACTTTGAACTTAGCATTTGGGAAAAAAAAATGAAGCATTTGTCAGATTTTCACTCAGGGAAGTGTTGGAGTCACCATCCCTGGAGGTATTTAACAGACATGTAGATGTGGTGCTGAGGGACATTGGTTTAGTAGTGACTTAGCAGTGCTGGGATAATGGTTGGACTCAATCTTGAAGGTCTTTTCCAAATTAAATGATTCTATGAACTATACCCTGAGATGATGGATTGGTTGAGTCTTCTTACTTCTGAGCTAGCTATATTTGAAACAAATTCCTTATCTCTTGGCTGTGGCTTCTTATAATGGATGGCAGGGAGGAAAGTGGTAAGAGTTTGGTGCACTTAGGAGGAAAGGGAAAACAAGGCAATGGAACTTCTTATTGAGAAGCTGTTGGATCTGATAGAACTCTGCTCTGTTGCTGAACTGAAGGCAATTGTCTTTATAGGTAACTTCCCAATTACATGTGGAAAGTATGGTGCCATGGATTAAGCCTTCCCTATGGCTTTTGTGGTGCACAACATATATAAGGGACCAGGAAAAGAAGATTTAGACGAGAAAGCATAGGGTTTTGAAGTGCTGTGAGGGTGCAGATCTGTTAATACTATGATTCTGTGATTCTAATACATCTTTACTAGCTGCAGCAAGGCAGTGGGACAAAAAAAATATTTCCAGGAGATAAATTTTTGTCAACCTGAGATGTGTGTTGAGCTCTAGTTAAATGGCTGGTGTGCAGGACTGTGTCCTGTGACCTGTGCCTTCAGGTGCACCTGGGCAAAAACTCTTTTCTCTGAGGAACTGCAAGATCAACAGAGAGAGAAGCTAGACTACATGGATGGGAACACCATTGGCCACTGGGTTCAGAGGCTGGCCAAGGAGGAGACACGGGGGAGAGGATTTGCTCAATCCTAAACAGCTGTGGTTGAAACAGAGGTGCTCACCAGCTCTCAGGATGAAATAGTATGTGAAGCAGCACTTTCATCTCTGGATCATAAAGGATAGCAAACACATGGATGGCTCCAGAAATTATCTAAATAATGTTTTTTATGTAATATAGTATTATGAAACACCTGCTTCTGTGAGAGAGGTTCAGGTTGAGTGAGAAGGAATTAAGATGAGTGTTACTTTTAACAGTTTAGCCAGCACTCAGGAATTGACATAGGAAGTGAAGGTCACAAGTTCAGCAGCATTCGTTACTTCAGCCTAGTTCCTAATTAAACAACTTTAACATTATAAAATTGCAGTAAACTCAGAAGTCCCACAGTTTTCATGCACCACGGTGTGTGGTAAAACACAAGCATCAGACCTAAGTAAATCTCAGCCTTCAAATCTTTAGAAGTATTTTTGTAAAATATGCATATATATATATATATATATATATATATATGAGTTTGTCAGTAAGCCAAGGGCTGCTGAAATTTATTTGGCAGTAGTCCCTGCTGCCTCCAAATGCAGCTGAACAAACAGCCCACAGCTTGCACAGGAAGAGAGGCCAATTGGGTAGGAGGGCAGGAGGGGACAGTGTGGTAGATGTGGTGTCCCAGCATGAGAGAGCACGAACTGGCACCGCTGTGTTTATATACCTGCTAGGAACTGTGCTTAGGAATTAGTTCATCCTGTGTTCGGGGTGACAGAGAAAGGCTTTTCTAGTTTTCTAGCCTACATTAAATGACCAAAATGACTTTAAATAAACTTCACTTAAAGCTTTGAGTGTCTTAAAGAAAAACTCGGTTTGGAAATTCAACCTGTAGGGCTCTTGGAAAGAAAGAAAAATGAGATTGTTTTTCTTGAGGGAGGAGAAAAAGATCTAGTAGACTTCTTTACTGGTGGTTGGTGTTTTCAGGGAAGGCTTTCTGGATTAAGATAATTACAGTGTGTTAGTAACATGATGTCACTTTGCTCTTTTTATGGCACCTTTTTGATTTTCATAATTTTAGCAAACACTTTCTCTGTATTTAACTTGCAGTAAGCTAGGAGAGGCTTTAGGAGATTGACCATAGAGACTCTGCTGGCTGCCCATGAGGGAAGTGTCCACTAGACTAAATTATTTTTGAGTAGTGAAGTTTACTGAGGAGTTTATCTGCAGCCTGCATGATTTTACAACTGCTGTTAACAGAAGTACAAGGCATAGAGTAACCAGCATCTATTTTAGCTGTGCAGCATGAAGTGCTGTTATTAGGACCAGCATTAGGAGCTGGAAATCCAGACACAGACAGTGGAGGGAGAGAAGCATCTTGAAGGGACTGATTTAGAGAGCTAGGAGGAGGCTGTGCCCTTCAGCATCTGCTGTAGCTCCCAAGTAGCAGCAAAATACTGTGGCCAGCAGGCACAATGAACTTTTCTGCTTGTAACACGATGACTGAGGGTGCTTCTGGTTCTCCAAATTGCTGCCTTTCAGATTTCATGATCATCTTCCTCCAGAGCTTTACAGGACCTTTTTTCAGTGTCATTAATACTGGGACTTGTAGCAGTACTGAGTAACTTCCAGTCCACCAAATCCTGGTGCAGGACTCTGGAGTGACACAGTGACAGTCCACCCTTGCCACATAGAGTACCCAGAAGGAGGGTGAGTGGCTGTGTGATCTACACATTGAACACATTGGCACACAGTGGCAGCAGCAGCAAATTGATCACAAAAGATTTATTGAGTATTCTGTGTCTGTTGAGAGCTTCTGTTTAATGATGCCACAGAGATTTTCCCTTTCAATATGTAGGAATAGGTTGAAGTAAACCATGACCGAACGTGAAGGAGGTTCCCCTCCTACACCTGCTGCTTTGGGACAGATCATGTCTGTCTGAATGAGAACATCAGTGATGTCGTTTCTGGGATCAAGTATTAACTTTGCTTTTGTGCAATTGTGTTCTGAAAAGCAATTTAATATCAGTGATGCTCTTGCACAGTTTTGTAGCAGTGAGAACATCAGTGATGTCGTTTCTGGGATCAAGTATTAACTTTGCTTTTGTGCAATTGTGTTCTGAAAAGCAATTTAATATCAGTGATGCTCTTGCACAGTTTTGTAGCAGTTGTGTGTAGCAATAGTGGCTTGGATATGGCATGCTTTCTGCTCATCCAGCCTAGAAAGACTATTATAGCCTAGAAAGACTATTGCTTCATTCTTCTCATTGCACACTGTTGTAACAGACTTCTCCAAATACTTCGCAGTTGTGGCAGTCTCCAAAACATTCTTGATTCAATACCTCGTATGCAACAACTGTTTTCCCTAGTTTTGATGCTTTCCTTATTATTAATCCTTTCCATTAGGAGAAGCCCTTTGTGTCAGAAGCAGCTAGGAAGAAGGAGAGAGACTTGGTAACCAAAGAAATGGAGAAGTTTCAAGCCTCTATTCAGACTCTGTGCCGGAATGCCCTCATGCTTGGCAGGATCATGGACTACATTCAAGAAGACATGGATGCCATGAAGAATGAGTTACAGATGTGGCGGCAAGAGAACAGGCAGCATGCAGAAGCACTACAGAAAGAGCAAAGGTGAGTGTGGTTAGGGAAAGTTTGATTTATCTCTCAAGACAGATTTCTCTTTCTAGGAGAGGGAGAGTTTTACTCATTATTCAAAGCAATTTGTTGTCTTTTTTGTAGTTCGGGAATTTTCTTTGCAGTCTGAATTGTTTCTCGAAGTGTTGAAGTCTTACAGTCTTGTCAGCTCAATTTCACATGAAGTACATGACAGCAGGGATGCAAATGTGTGATATGAGGGGGCTTGATTTGTTTTCTTTCACAAGTATATCAGGAGCAAGGAGAGAAGAGCTTAGTAAACGAAGTAGGTTTTGAATTGAGACTAGGGATCATAGAATCATAGAATGGTTTGGGTTGGAAGGGACCTCTGGAGGTCATCTAGTCCAACCCCCCTGCACTGGGCAGGGACATCCCCAACTAGATCAGATTGCCCAGAGCCCTGCCAAGCCTCACCTTGAATGCCTCCAGGGATGGGGCCCCAACCACCTCCCTGGGCAACCTGTTCCAGTGTTCCACCACCCTCGTGGTGAGGAACTTCTTTCTAATGTCCAGTTTAAATCTACTCCTCTCCAATTTAAAACCATTGCCCCTTGTCCTTTCACTCCAGGCCTTTGCAAACAGGCCCTCTCCAGCCTTCTTGTAAATTCCCTTTAGGTACTGGAAAGTCACTAGTAGGTCCCCCCGAAGTCTTCTCTTCTCCAGGCTGAACAATCCCAGCTCCCTCAGCCTGTCCTCATAGGAGAGGTGTTCCAGCCCCCTGATCATTTTTGTGGCCCTCCTCTGGACCTGCTCCATCAGATCCATGTCCTTTCTGTATTGAGGGCTCCAGAACTGGACACAGTATTCCAGATGAGGTCTCACCAGAGCAGAGTAAAGTGGCAGAATCACCTCTCTGGATCTGCTGGCCACACTTCTTTTGATGCAGCCCAGGATGCGATTAGCCTTCTGGGCTGCCAGTGTGCACTGTTTGCTCATGTCCAGCTTCTCATCCACCAGCACCCCAAGTCCTTTTCTGCAGGGCTGCTCTCTATCATCTCATCCCCTAGCCTGTATTGATACTGGGGATTGTTCCTGAACCACAACCTGCACTCTCTGTGCCATTGAATTCAGCATATTGTGCAGTCAATAACAGTTGTTGTCTGTGCAAGGTTAAAAAACAGCTTTGTAAAGCCAGGAGAGTGAAGATGATGTGCATGATGGAAGCAAAAAGGTCAAGCCTAGAAACAGTTTGTTTGGCCTTACTTGTCTCACCAATGTATCTTTATGGTCCTTGTAAACAAAGTGTCCCTTACAATTGTGTGTCGTCTGATCTTAAACATGAACTAGACATTGTCCTTCTTGGGTTCACAGTCAGTCTGCTCCCTGAATCCACAAACTTCTGTCCTGTCTTGGTAGGTAGGAATGTGTTAAATGTTGAAAATCTGCAGCTGCTGGCTTAGTCCACTGGCTGGGGTGGGAATTAGGGCTTTGGTTCACATATAAAGTGTAACGATGTTAATTCCTTACGCTTACATAGCACCTTCTGTCCCAAAACCTTGACAGGCCTTAACACTCTGGCTGGCCTCATATCACACCACCCCTGTAAAAGGAAAGGAAATGGTATTTGGCTTTATTTTATGGTTGGAGAAACTGAGGCATTGACTCACATGCCTTAACACCACACCTAGTGACAGGGAGCAAGTCTCAGGCCTTTCTCCAGGCATGTGCTTATTGCTTACTTAGTGGATCCCCTTTGGTGTTTCCAAACAAGTCATTTATACCTCAGCTGGTTTCCTGGCACAGGAAACTCAGGGAACATATGTTGCCAGGCAATGTATACTGAGGACAAGACTATCTCCTTGAGGGTAGTTCAGAGTAAGAAAAGGAGTGGGAAGAAGGAACTGCCCATCTGAATTTGTTTGCAGGTTTTTGTCAAACCAAGCTTTACAGTGGCCAGCTGTTTCATGTGAGACTGCAGGCAGGCTCATATCCGTTTGGTTCCCTTTCACAAGCTAAGATTGCTGCAGCATAT
The DNA here is from genome assembly GCA_013396975.1 of Bucco capensis. Classification (NCBI taxonomy): domain Eukaryota; kingdom Metazoa; phylum Chordata; class Aves; order Piciformes; family Bucconidae; genus Bucco; species Bucco capensis. The sequence continues at coordinate 3,859 of VWZO01009203.1, read as the reverse complement.
CCCAACACTTCACAAGGTTCTATATGAGATCTAATCAGATCAGTGTAGTGCTAAGGCATATCCAGTTCTTCAGGAAAGAATTACAGAGTATCAGAGATGAAGAAGACAATGCTTCCCATGTGTACTAGAATTTGGATGCATGTCTTTGTTTTCTTTGCTTCTGTGAAATACAATGGAAGGATCCCACTGGGGAAATATTAGTGCAATTTCGAGCGATGCTTTATGTGATCTATGCTAATGTGGTAGAAGAAAGGGGAAAACAAGATGATTTTATAATGCAGACATTAGCTAAGGAGTCCTCAATGTAAGTGGGTAATTCAGAGTGACAGCAGGCTAGTTTAGTCTGTCATTTCCCTGGTTGTTCAGATCAGCAAAGCATTATGGAAGGAGGCACATTCATTTTAAAGCCAAACAGCCCCATTCGCTTCAGCTGCATCAGTGTACTTGCGGCTCATTAGCACAAGATTTATTAGATTTCCTATTACTGTGGGATTGCCTGCCCTTGTCAGCAGCTAGTGGTGGGTCAGTTTTCATATTTCTTGTCTCTTCTCAGACATCTACCTGCTATAGCTTGGTACTGCTGTCAGCTGCTGCTGGCTTGCTGATGTGTTGTAGGAAATAGCTGGTAGCAAGCCAGCAACCTCCACAGCAGTTGTATTTGTTTGTCTCTGACACGTGCTTCTCATTTAAGATCTTGTGGTGAGGCCCAGAGGGGTGGCTGTCACCATGTGTTTTATGAAAGGACCCAGGGGCCCCTGTAAAAGGTGTGTCCTTGGAATCACAGAATGGCTTGGGTTGGAAGAGACCTTAAAGGCCATCTAGTTCCAGCCCCCCTACCATGGTCGGGGACACCTTGCACTAGGCTAGGTTGCTCAAAGCCCCATCCAACTGGCCTTGAACAGTTCCAGGAATGGGGCATCCACACCCTCTCTGGTCCTTCTTGGGTTTTATCCCCCAGAGTGAGGTGATGCTTCATCCCTAGGCCAGGTGGTTGCAGCTTTTGGCTATGTAAAATGAAAGTAATACTTGGCTTATGCATAGTGCAGGATGAAATAACTGCAAAGTATTTATAGCAGAATTTTAGCAGAAATCATAACTTTAGCAGAAGAACTAGATTAGCCAAGAAGTGGCTGTTGAATAGTTGAATTGTGAGTGATCTCTCTTGAACAACATTCCTCTCTGTCCATGTTGTTAGCTTTGCCTTTGTGCTTCTTATTCTAAACTTTCTTTCAGGAAGGGTGGGTGCAACTTAAATACTTTGCAGACTTTCAGGTATTGAATGAACTTTCGTGGAGGCTTAAGTAACCCAGAGCAGCATAATGTTCCCAATAACATTACTCTCTTTGTGTCTCTTTCAGCATCACGGACAGTGCTGTGGAACCATTGAAAGCTGATCTGGCTGAACTGGAACAGTTGATTAAAGACCAGCAAGACAAGATCTGTGCTGTAAAAGCTAATATTTTAAAGAATGATGAAAAAATCTGGAGAATGGTTCTTAGCATAAACCTATCTTCAAGAAGATGAGGAAGAGGAAAGCAAAATTTTTAAAAAAGCAACCTTGGAACTGGTTGACATTCCTACCAAATGAAAGCAAAATAGAAAACTAAGATATGCCCTGTTTTAGATATAGTATTTGGGGACCAGAAGCCTAAAAATTATATAAAACCCCATTATTGCATTGGTCTTCAGATGCTTATATTACCCAAGATAAAATTATATTCATTTGAATGCTCAGGTTGCAGAGCTATTAAAAGAACTTATTTGTCTAGATGTGAACTGCTGTTACTCACTTACCTTCCTTGCCTGTCATGCATAGTATCTGAGACACTTCTCATTACATGTCTTCTCCTCATTTCCACTGAGGGTACATTTGAACATGAAAAATGGGTATTGGTTACTTCTTTTGCCCCCTTAAAAAATGTTCCAGACTCCTGCAGGTCTGAAGGTTCCTCAGTCCTGTTTATTATTAACAGGGGAAGTCATCTGCAAAACAATGCCACAAGATCAAGAAGTAAAGCCTTGTGTAACCTGCAGTTCTTTGCACCATTACAGAGAAGATGTCATGTTTTCAGAGCTCTCAGGAATCTTATTAGGAACAACTGAAAATGCAATATGAGCACCACCATGTAAGGGAGCAGAAGTATTTTATCTGCACAGGTGTTAATTCCATTTTTATTGCATATGTTCATTTGGAAGGGATTAATTTAAGTACCTGTTTCCTCCCAAATGCATGTTCCTGTGACATGTTGTACATTAACAATTCCACTGACTTTTTTTAGTTAACTGCAGATGTCTGTACTGTTTTCCTAATGACCTCTTGAGTGTACTGCATGCTAGAATCCAGCTTTACTTATTCCTAAATCTGCAAAGCATATTAGCATGGACACGACTATATGACACTGCACTGAGCACAGAAGGCTTTAGTTGCCTGCACGGCCGGTATCTCAGGAGTTTTGTGATGTGTGAGCACGTCTTCTCCCATGTTTGGATTGTGTATGAAAGTGCCAATGTCCTTTTTTTCCCCCTTCTTTGATTGACAAATCTGTGTTTGGGTTTTGGGGGTTTTTGTTGGTTTTTTTTTCTGGTATCAAGACCTTCAAAAACCTGCTGAACAGATCATCACCAAATAGTGTATTTCCTGTGTTCAGTACAGACATTTTAAAGGGCAGGATGTTTTACTGCATGGGATTTTGGTGGTTAATGGAGAGAAAGCGGGGGACTTGAGAAGGAAGAGGAGAGAAATATTCTGATCTGTTCTTATCAGCATATGATACTGGTCTTTGCTTTTGAAATGCCACTTGATTTTTTTTTTTTTAATTTTTTTTTTTAATTTCAATACATGAATTTAAATAGTGAAGCAATATTGTGGAAAGCATCCAGAGAAGGACGACTCCTGCAGTGAGCCAGCTCTGCATTGTCACCCTCTCCTACCATGCTGCTACCTCCTGGACCTAATCACGTTAAGGAAAAGGGGTTCAGGATGTCAACCAGAATCCCCAGAGTCCAGAACTGATGGTGAAAGCTGATGCCATCAATATATAACTTGGCAGTGGTTTGAAAGCTCTCTCCCTTCTTCCTTTAAGTATTTGCATTGAGAAATACAAGGTTTGGTTGGGTAGCTCAGACCCTCCTTAGACAGCGTGTGACCCTGGGAGCTCTTACTCCCTCAGTGTTTCTGTTGCTATTTCTAGAAGCCACCCTTTAAAAACACAGAAAGATCTGTCACCCCAGCTTTGTCACTGCTTTTTGCCTCTCCCTCACACATTCTGCATCCTTGAAAAAGACCACTGTGGTGCTGCTGGAGCACAGGGCTGGCAGGAATGCAGTGAGAGGAGACCAGCAGCTGAGTGTTTATGGTGCTCTCCAGGGACATGAAGTGATTTCAGCTCTGCCCTGGGTTAAATGAGATTTAAATCATGACATTACCTTTCCCTAAGCTATTCCATTTCATAAAGTTCCTTTTACCACACGCCCTCTCTTCCTTTCCCCCATGCTGATGACTAGTGCATGCACTTCGCATGCTGATGTAACCTGTGCATTCAATTTTCCTAGCACTAAATGACCTCCAGTGTATTCGAAGAAACCCTTACTGGTAACCGTGACCTGTCCAGTCCTCAGGCCCCTTGCCTGTTCTGCAGGACCTTTCAAAGGTGATGGAGAGTGGCCCAGCAATGACCTCTGCCAGCTGCCTCAGCACTCGTGGGTCTATCCCATCTGGACCCATGGACTTGTGAATGTCCATTGTAATTACCTGTTCTGTAACTTGATCTTGTCAACTGAGGGCAATTCTCCCTTTGTGCAGGCTTTCTCTGGTCCCTCCAAGGTGAGGGACTCCTGGGGGCTGGCCTGAGCAACGAAG
>VWZO01009202.1:21636-166489 GCA_013396975.1 Bucco capensis | reverse complement strand
ACCATTCTAGGATTCTAGGATTCTATGACAAGGCAAATGCAGGACTGCTGCTAGATTCAGCTGGTGAGTTAGTGGCAGCAAACACAGAGCAGGCTGAGGAGCTCAGTGCCCCCTTTGCCTCAGAATTTGCTGACAAGGTCTTCCTTGTGCTTTGCAGCAGGGCTCAAAGAGGAGGAGAGTGACCAGTGCTGGATGTAAGTTGAAAAAAAAGCCATTTAGACCAGAACTAAGGGAAATCTTTTCCCCCCTGAAGATAGAATGGGTTTGAAAAGAGGATGTATTAAACCATTTGACCAAGGTGGGGCAAAAATGGATGCAATCAGGCCAATTTAGCCAGGTTTTCATTTAGTCAGAGACTGGAATTCTGCCTGGAAAGAGACAGCTTCTACAAACAGCTGATAATTTGCAAGCAGTCCATTTAATAGGCATCCTGCTACCTGTTGTCCAGCAGTGATGAAATGCTTTGCTTTGCCTTGAGATCCTGTACAGCTGGGTTGTTGTGGGTTTTTTTGCAAGAAAAGATAAAAGTGCTTACTGAGGTAAGCATTATTACTGTGGGACAATAGGGACAATGGCTAGAATTTAAGGGTGTTTAGATGTCTAAACATTTCAGTGGAATTTAGGCATTCAGTACCTTTGAAAACTAGCTAATCATGTAACAAGACACTAATTTAGCAGTTCTCTCTGAGCAGAAACCTGTCAATATACTTATAGCTTTCTAAAGAAACAAATAAGCAACCACCTTGTGTGGTAAATAAAATATTTGCCATGTTTTGTAGATGATGAAAGAAATGGAAAGGGAATCAGTCATCTTCTCAACAGCCTCAAAAGTAATGCAACTAATTTTTGTTCATATAATTAGGTAGTACAAGTTTATCTCAGATGGCTTAGTGACTTTCCACAAAGATGTAGGAGTCAGTTCCACAGCTAGAATTTGAATTTTCTCACTTATTTTCTTGGAGAAGTTTATAATTTCTCCCTTCTACTGTCCACATTTTAGTCATAAATGCAAACAGTTATTTCTCTTTGATACTGTATTTGGGTTTTTTTACCTGTTAAACCAGAATAAGAATGTTAGGAATAAGGTGGTTCTTTTACTGTCAAGTTCTTTGCGCTTTGGAAAGCATCAAGGAGGCAAAACTTTCTATTTCCTTTGAGTTTTCTCAAAGTTTTCCTAATATTTGCACATCATTGCTCTTGCATCTAACACCTGAAGACAATTAACCCTTGGAAAGCTGTGCAGGAACTGCAGGGTGCATAGCCTGGAGATGTCCTGAGACAACACCTGCATTTATAGCCTATGGACTGAATCATTTTCAGATGGCAGATGTCTCAGCTACCCAGTTTCTCAGATATTTCTGAGGTAGTAGCTGCATGTTCCCTAGGTTTCTGACTCGGGTAGTGATTCTTTGGAGTAAATCACAGTTCTGAAGTGAAAGCAAGCTATAATTGCTTAGACATAAAGCATCAGATGCTGTCAGAAAGCATTTTAGCCCCAAGGAAATCCAGCTTCTTGAGAAACACTCCACCTCTGCTATTTTTCAATCACTGAAGCATACAAGTATATTTGAAAAACAAAGTGCTTATGATTATATCTGCTTTTGTAAGTTTAACTGTAATCAGCAGGCTAGGAACAGAATGCACAAGTCATTTTATCTGCATTATTTGTAGAGACTCTCTGAGCACATAGGAGTGCTTCTGACCTAGTTAAAGTCCTTCTATTTTGAAAATGATTATTAAAAAGGCCTCAGTAGCCCTCTGAGCCCAAATACTCACTTGTTGCCCAGTAACCAGGAGGATGGAGCCTTCCTTCCCATGGACCACTTGCCTGTAAATGTGATCTAGAATTAAGAGTTCACTCCAGCAGTTCTGAAGCAACTTCATTTGGTCATCAACCTGCAAAGCAAATATGTGTAAGTCTCACATCACACTACAGAGTCAGTCCTTCTTCAAATGGTTAATGTCCTGAGAACAGAAATGCTATCAAAATTATTCATCCACAAAATGTCTATTCCCAGCTAAATAACTAGGGCACTACTGAAACCCTTCTCCACAAAATATGTTGACTCTTTACTCCTTATTACATTCTAGGAAAACAAAGTAATAATGCTAGTCTATATATGAAATGCTCATGGAAATGGCAGAAATAATGCTGAGGAATCTGCAGGGTGAAGGGCAACAGACTCAAGTCAGAGCTAAGTCCCTTGCAAATTAAAACATGAAGAGAGAGGTTGTGGTACTAGGAAATAAGAAGAACAATTCTTCATAAAGAGAAGCTGAGCAGCCAGAGGGCAGGAAAGGCCTGGGCACAAGGCAGCAGTGCACTTGCTCAGACAAAGAACATGCTGGGCACTCAGCACAGGCAACCTACATTGGCATGTACATAGTAAAGAACAACACAGTGTATCACTAAGCTGACTTCTATTTGCAACTGGATTGCATTTAGTTTTAATCACATTAAAAATGGAAAATTAATTAAGATTTTCACAGAAATGGGAGAAAAAATTCACACATTAGAGGAAGGTAGACTATGAATTTAAGTTATGACAACAACCAGCATCCTGTGGACCTGTTCTTACTGAATTTACTGATTACTTCCTAAAATCAGTTTTTAGCTTCAGATGTGTCCTGAAAGAGTTAAGAGATGTGTACATTAACCTTGCTACAATTAAGTAGCTGCTAGGAATGTGCTAATAGCAGGTATAGAGTTAAAAGAACCTGCTTAAATAGCAATTGCTGAACAGGTTAAAAATGCTATACACTAGAAGTAAAAAAGAAATTAGCAAAAAGAATATTTAAAGTGGAGAATTGCCTAGAATTTTGGAGACATGGAACCATTAAGATTGTTTTTCAGGGCCTCTAATTTCAATTACTTTAGAGCTAGATTTCGTAATGCTCAAGAAACAGCATTATAAGGAGCAATCCTGCATGAGCTGAATTAGATAATGCAATAAATGTTGTCAAAGTTTATTAGCTATGACCTAATGAATTTTTGAACTTTATTCTTCCAGGCTTGTTTTCTGGCTCTGTGATAAAGGAGGAAGTAATTTTTGTTACTAATAGATTTTTTGTAGCATCGTCTGTGATAGTTACTAGCATTGTCTCACTCTTTCCAGTCACTTGCTATGTAGCTCAGACTTTAACATCTTAACATTGGTCTTTCTGCCTCTTTCATTCATTTTAACTTCCCTTCTCTTCACTCACAACCTTATCCCAAGTGTTCTTGTTCGCCTTAGGTACCTGTCTCAAATTATTCACTCTTGCTGGATTGTGCAAGCAAATGAAATCAGGAGAGAGATTGGAAAGGAGGAGATGAGCACAAAGCCAGTGGTGAGGAAAGGATAGAAGAACCTATGTGCAGCAGATGACCTTCTCCTTCACAGCCTACACACAGGCCCCTTGGTTTTTGCTTTTGCCTGCTCCATGAATACAGCAGGTATTTGGAAAACTGCTTAACTCATTCTCTCCACTACTACTTTACCTAGAGGCTTCCCCACTATCAGTACTATCAATACTATCAATCCAGGCTGGGGGATGAGATGATGGAGAGCAGCCCTGCAGAAAAGGCCTTGGGGTGCTGGTGGCTGAGAAGCTGGCCATGAGCAAACAGTGCACGCTGGCAGCCCAGAAGGCCAATGGCATCCTGGGCTGCAGCAAGAGAAGCGTGGCCAGCAGAGCCAGAGAGGTGATTCTGCCACTGCACTCTGCTCTGCTCACACNTGATTCTATGATATATATATATTAATTTTTATTCCACTCCCCCTTGCTCTCTGAAGCAAACAAACAAAAATGCTAAGGAAAACAATATCCAAATATCTGTGTCAAAAAAATACCTTCTTAGCTGAAGAGAGAATAGTAAATCACCACACTGCAATCATCACTCCCTACCAAAATTTGGGCCAGGTTTAAAATAAGGCATTAGCTGGAGAATATGTTTGAAACGTACAGATCTTATTACTCGTGGCTTTTCAAGTCAAATTGTTTTGTGATCATTTTTGTACTCTTGGATTTTCAAGTTAAATTGTTTTGTGATCATTTTTGTACTCTTGGATTTTTAAGTCAAACTGTTTTGTGATCATTTTTTCCTCTGTACAACATGTTACAAACCCAAAATAAATCACACTAATGTGATCAGCTCACCCCAAATTAGCATTTCACACACAGCTCTCCCAGCTCACATCTGAAACAAACAGGCTGTGAGACAGTTTAAATATTCAGCATCCATGTCATAACATCTAACACCTGAGTAAGAGGTCAAGCATTTGATTGCATTCTAAATGACAGCTTTCCAGCTAACCCATCTGTCTCAGCCACAGGCTTTTGAAAACAAACTCTACTTTACAAGTCTGCCTTTCTGAAGGCTCCAACAGCAGCTAGGCTGCAATCAAAGCTTACCTCCCAAGCTTTATCATGTCATTATCCAGCCAGTGCTGTGAGAACAGTGTGAGATGGTAAAATCACACACACAAAATGTTTTGCACACAGTCTGTCCCTGCTGTTCTACAAGACTCATACAGCTAGCAACAGCAAACAGCTGCTAGTGGTTCACAAAGTCTGCTTCTCCATGTTCACTGTAATTTAACCAGTGAAAGCCTATAAAATTGATAGCACAGAAAGCACAATTCAGATCCAAACCACAGCGTTGCCTTCTGAAGACTTAGATCCACATCACTTCTGATGTTAGAATGAGCTGCTAAACTTTATGATGTGTGTAAACTTCAGCCAGAACACCAACACCTTTGTGTTTCTGTGACACACCAAATCAGTTGCAGAAGCATGTTATCTGGCCAAACAACCACAACAAAAATCAGCCTTTCACCAAAACATGCACCTTAAACTGATCCTGAAGGCAAAGTTTTTGTGGCCAAAGTGGAGAGTGAGTTCTGAAGAGGAAGGTTCTCTACATAAAAAGCACCTTGTGGACTTCAGTCTTCTGACTCTCAAGCCAAAGCATGCTAGTCCATCATTACAGGGTAAGCAGGTAAAAAGATAAGATTTTATCACCAAGATAACTTAGGGACTTTCCTATAATCAACACCATCATAGTATACACAGAATTAAAAAACATCTCATAAACTTGTATTACTGGCTAAACTTGGAGGTTTTTCAGTCTGTAGAGATCTTTATAAGAGTATTATCACTGTTTTAACACAAACAAGAAAAAAGTGCCTTTTGTCCCAAATACTGGGAATGCTTACAAATCAAAATTGAACAACACAGAGCCAACACCTTGCCTGCTGCAAGAACACTCCCCAAATCTGCAGCTGTTCCCTGCCTTAACAGAACACTTCCATGGGGATAATGCAACCCATGTCTTACCTAAGCAAGCTGTCAAACAAGATACCCATTGGACAGCTATCTAGCCTCCAGCAGAAATGCAAGTGAATATTGTGCCCAGATGGTTAAATTTAGGTCCTCTCTGGCTATTCTGATGAAGACACACCAGTGGGAATTGCATAACTGGAAATTGTTGCTGAAGTGATGGCCTTCAAGGAGAGATGTGGAGGAAGCTAAGGGAGGAGAGTATGTGACTCAAAAGAAATAGGAGATCATTTCCAGCATGCACGGTGGCAGGAAAGAGTAATAATGTCGTGAGTCTGAAAGGAGGAAAACATTACACTTATAAAACTGCTGATTAATGACAAGAAGCCAAGAGAGTGCTTAGGAGGAGGATCTAAAGCCGGGGAATGGGGAAGCATTGCAATGACAGAAGACACTGGATGCCAGGTAAAACCTTGAAGGTGAGGGTGATGAGATTGGGTGAGATGCATACTTAAAGGGTTTGTGTGGCAGTAAATGGTGCTGCTGGGTCACAGAAGGAGCAAGTACTTTGTGTTAGAGAAGCAGAGAATGGTGGTTGTTGCCAGCACAGGCAGGAGAAGTCCCAGAGGTGAAAGTGGGCACAAATGAGAATACGTTTAGATGCAACTATTACTTTGCATAATTTATCTTACCAATACAATGCAAGCCATGTAGGATATCTCCAGGATTGGAGGAAATAAGACTCTGAAGTTGAAAGGTAAATGTCTGAGCACTGTGGTGATGCTCTCTCTCTTGATGGGACAAAAAGATGGTCTGGGGTTAGGGATGGGAGCATCACATTTTTCTGCTAAACCCCAGATTCCCACTCCGGTGAGCCCTAAGCTTTTCCAATGGGACTGAATGTAAGTTTATCAGGCTCACTGAAGCCTCTGTTGACACTGCAATACACAATCACACATTATCAATTGTAGTTAAAGGAAGGGCTTATCTCAGAAATGCTGGTTACTCATCTGAAAAACTATTTGTGCTGATGTTCTAGGTGAGGAAGGCTAGTGCCACACAAGAGCACTATTGTTGTAGAGTGTGTGCTTCCCACAGCACTGAATGTTAATCATTAGAAACTTCTGTTTTCTCTGAAGAAGAACACTGGAATTACCAAATAGTAAAATGAAGAATAATGTGTATGCTCTGCTGAAATGCACCTTAATCTTATCAAAACCACACTGTGTCTTTCTTTTAGGGAAGTGTTTCACAATATTTAGCATACTGTAACCAACAACTGCAGATTCATTACAATTTTTTTCTTCTGAAGAGGTATTTTCAGCCTGACACTTGATGAATTACCTGTTAAAAGTTTTGAGGTCATGGAGCTTTTTTTGTGTTGCTCTAAGTTAAATATTTTCTTTGTAATTATTGCTGCAGATTCAGTTAAACAATGCTCTCACCTTTTACCTAGTCTACACTTCCCTTTCTGAGAAGGTGGAAAATCCTTTTGCATCTCTTTTCATTTGCATCAACCTGCAGTTTAGCTTTGGGCCTTCCTGCTACTAAAAATTTAAAAGGGTATGTAATGACAAAAAAAAAAGAATTGGTTGAAATTTATGCAATAAAACCATGCTGGATTCAGCTGAATTGTTTTTACTTATGCTTCTAAAAGGGGATGCCAATAAGAGCATTCATCTCAGAGTGCCACTTTTCAATTCTTTGGCCATTGAATAGCCATTTCCTAGTGAATATGAAGTGATTAAACATCTGTCTGAGTTGTTCAGCCTGAAGCACACAGGTTCAAGGCATGGTTGAACTTTCTTTCAGATGTAGTTTGGAGATCACACACAAGTCATTACAGACACAGAGCTCGACTTGTTACCCCATTTTCTTATGCTATAGTGAAGCAAATGGCTCCAAATCAAAGCTGTAGCAGACAAGTGCACTCCAGAGGCTAATTTTTACTCCTGAATGCATGCATGGTTTCCCAATCATTACACAGGTAGAGAAGGGTTTGGGTTCTCCAGATGGGTTGCTGCAAACAGTGGGAAACATCCTGTGCAAGGTTGCTGTCAAAAAGCAGCATGTAACAACAGCCAACATGCTTTTCAAAGTAAATGGATGTAACTTTCAGGATCAGTGAATGGCCTAATAAAATCTGATTACTATGTAGAACCTCAGTAATAAAATGCTACAAAGGTCAGGAAAAAATGATTTAATATTAACTATGATTGTTCCAGCTTTTTACTACAAACCTGTGTGGTATAAAAATAGTTGGTTAAAGGCAGGGAGTGATCTTTACAAGCCCACGCTGGGTTAGGCAAATGTCCTACTACTGCTCTCTAGCTCTGCTGTGAAATTAGGATAAAATCTGTCCAAGCTTGGTAGTGTTTTCCTTCTCTTTTGTGATTTTAAAAAGGAAAGGAAATATAGGAATACTTCAGTGTGTGCCTTTTCCTGCTCCTCTACAGCAAGAAAAGAGGCTGATATAAAGGTGCAATTATACTTGGGGGGAGGTGTACCTCTTCCTTCAGTAACTTCTAAATCCATCAGTGAGTGCCAGCTTATTTCAACAGGGAATTCATCTATCCAGAATATCAAGTCCCAGCATGCCTTGTGTGAATCACAATCCAGATCACAGAATCATTAAGGTTGGAAGAGACCTCTAAGATCATCAAGTCCAACCACACATAGAGGAAAGGAACTGCTGGGTACCATGCTGAAAGAAAGGCTAATATGCTTGCCCTTTATTTGACAGCAGAGAACTGAGACAGGGGAAGGGAGAAGCACTAAAATCCTTCATTAACTTCCTCCTCATCAAACCATTGGTATTTGGAGCATCAAGCCACTTTTCAGTTTTTTAAAGGACATAGGTAAGGAATTTTTCAGTTCACACTCATCCTGCTTTCTTGCAGGAATATTAGCAGAAGGTGTGTGAGTGTAAGGGCCTCAGCTTGCTGAAGGGAGTGTGGTGGGCAAGCAGCAGAGGGTGATCCCACTAAAGAGTAAGACCTCTCTTCTTTTATGGAACTTTGGACTCCATTTGGAGACTATTCCCCTCTATTAAGGAGAAGGAAAATGACAAGCTCAGCTCTTCAAACATCAAGGGCTGTTACAATAAACTTTGTGTGTGTGTATATATATATATAATATAATGCTATAACACTCCTATTTTTTCTCCTTTTCCTCACATTCATCTCTGTGCAAACTGCATGAAAATGACAGTATTTCACAGTCAGCATTATTTCTGATGAATTATAAATGTGTTTTTCTTAGGCTCTTTTTTGGGTGTTGTTTTTTTTTTAACTGAAAAATAAGAAAAGGATTTCTTTTTAATCCCAACTGCAAATTTTGCTTACAATGCAGTGTTTCTTCCCTCTGAAAGTGAATGCAAAGGTAAGGAAAGAGGAAAATTAACTATTCTTCTCAGCATCTGTTTCACAGGGTGAAGAAAGAGATACCTTCTTCAGGACTGGACCCATAGAAGTGACCCTCAAAACCCTACTCCTGTGAGTATCTCTACTGATGTTAGCACTGCAGAAGCTTATGCCTAGTTTGGTTTAGAATTTAAACAAAAAAAATCAGATAAGGCTATATAGTTTGGGTAGCAATTTTGGTACTGAAGCTATTTTGTTCCCTTGAATTTGTTTTTTTTCTGATGTCCACAAACTAATTGCAAAAATTGTGCTGGGCTATATTCCTAATTCTTAACTTGCATGATCACAAGTCTTTTGAGTTCCACATAACCAAACTCAGAATTAGGCCCATTCAATTCATCACTAGCCTTATGGGTCTGATCTGCTTTTTAGGCTACATAAGGATGTCCTCTAGGAATCAAAAGACAAGACTGAGTCTAGTAAATTTTATTCTCAATATATTAAACCAGCAGTTTTTCTCTATAGTACAGCAGCATTTGGTTAAAGTCTCTCTGGTCTTTTCCAAGTCACACATAGTTTAGCATTATCCAAACAGCTTTGTACTATGGAATGTTCCTTTCCTGTTTGGTGATTTATTGGATAAATTATGATTTCATTTTTCTTAGAGCTACTCCATTTTTCCAGCTGACACTTATTCTAAGAGCCTATGGGTAAACTTTACCTCCTAGGTTAGCTCTCATTTGTAAAACTTCCTAGAAAACAGCAACATCAAATTTTTGACAGAGATCACTCCATCACAGAGGGCTAGGCTGTTAATATTAAAGACAAAGGCCTAGTAAGAACTAAATTTATTTTCCACAAAATAAATATTCTATTAAAACTCAATCAGCTAAGTAAAATATGGAAAATATTTTTCACTTGTGCCCCAAGAGAGATGCTAATTTGAGAAAGCCTCTTTAATATGGTAACACGGCAGGCAGAGGAATCTCTCCACACACTCAGGGTCCTGTTCTTTCAAGTACTGCACACCCCAGAACACTGGTTTTTTGCATACATTAACACAAGAGTTACTTCAGTTGGCTCCTGTTTAAATTACAGTAGGTGGTTACTCTTCTTTTTAAACCACTTTGCTTTCCTTTCCAGTACAGCTGGAAACAGCTGTCCAAGGGGTTGTGGAGTATGGGAAAGGGGCAAGCTATGAGAGAAGTAGAACCTTCCTCTTTTTACAGATGACAGCTACAAAGGTTGGTTGGTGCACAAAGGTTGATAGTCACAGTCACACCACTGGGAATATGCATACAATCTTCTGATATGACTGAAGAGGAGTTACTTTAGCATCACAGCAGTGCAATTGAGAGAAGAATGATTTTCCAGGTAACTATTAGTTATACCTGGGGTTGGACACTGATAAACCACATGAAGAACCTAATACACTGGGTGTTCCATACCATTTCTAGTTATCATCATATCAAAGGTTTGTATTTTACATGTGCCTTAGCTTTTGATTGCACAGCATTGCCATTAAAATGTTGGTTTATAGTTTGCTTTTCATAGCCCTCCTAATACTTTTGACAATGAGAAAGAAGACCTAATGATAAGGGAGAAAGTGAATGAACATGAAGCATTATGACTTGGGGTCCTCATGTATTACACCAGTATCCATCTGATTTGATAGAAAAAGTTGCTTAAAAAGATCACCAAGTCATACAGGAAGGTTGTAGAAAAGTAGTGAGAAGCAGTGATGCAGGATCCAGTGAGCTACTGTACGTGGGAATGATCTGAAAGAATTCTTACTTCTCTTGACATCTGAAGAGCATTGCAGGAAGCTCTCAGCATGCAGCTACTACTATATAGGTAAACCCTTCCAGCTGTGAGCAACACCTTCCAAAAAATTAGCTCCTTTCCTGACAATGTCAAGTGTAAAGGAGCGGGAGAGATGCTATTAAAAATCACAGGAAGTGCTGATTGAATGAAGGTTTTAGGAATAGGCAAGTGTGTATTCCCCCTCCCTCCCCCCCATTTATCCTTTCTTTGGCTTTGTTTCATTTATTCCCACTTCCTGCTTCCTGCATTCTAATTTGGAAATCTCTGAAGTGTCATTAAAACAAGGTGGCCATAACCCTGTCCAGGTTCCACAGAGACAGCAACACTGCAGCTAGGGTTAATATTAATGTTTAAAAATATCCTTGAAGAAACCATTTTTATTTGGGCTGCTTCTTATGTTGGTGAGAGGAACTTCTGCAGTACAAAACACAGGATGAGCAGGAACCTTGCAGGTAAAAATGACTGTGGGCTGTGACACAGCTCAGCCAGCCTCTGACTTTGATGTCACAGCTGGACACACTGTTATCAAGATTTTAAGTCTCTAAATTGGGTTCCCACATGTTGGTGAGTTTAGAAAAAAGGGAGCCAGTCTGTACATCTCACTTAGCTTTTCTGAGCTCACTTCTAAATGACAGCAGGGGCAATAAAGAACAAAACCAAGTTGCTCTGATGACTTCCTGTTCAGCCATGAGTGCACCACACACCACAACTGTGGGAGACTGGCAGAAACTGGGTCAATGGGCAAAAGCTTGTAATAAAATGGCAACATTTTCTTCAAGAGATCTTTTTTTTTTTTGCATAGCTTGTGTTCAGGTGTGTAGCAATCTGTGACAAATCTAGGTCTGAATACCAGTTACCTTGGTTTATAATTAGTATGAGTTTCATTTTTGAAGATTTGCCATATTAACTTTGATAGCCAAATATATTTATTGAGTAATCCTAGATTTATCCTAGCCTTATCCAAGGAAAGTGCATCATGACTCTTCCTCTAGTAAGTTTTTCCTGAGTTGTATTAAAACCTTTTTTAATATGGCTACATAAGTCTGTACCAGGGCAACAATTCCTGGTACATGAAACAGCCGTAAGGATTTGGAAGTAGAAATAAATGCAAGATTATACAAATATTCACCATCATTTAACTGACAGGTAATAAAATCATAGAATCCTAGACTGGTTAGGGTTGGAAGGGACCTCTGGAGCTCATCTAGTCCAACCCCCCTGCAGTGGGCAGGGACATCCCCAACTAGAGCAGCTTGCCCAGAGCCCTGGCAAGCCTCACCTGCAATGCCTCCAGGGATGGCAACTCAACCACCTCCCTGGGCAACCTGGGCCAGTGTTCCACCACCCTTGTGGTGAGGAACTTCTTCCTAATGTCCAGTTTAAATCTACTCCTCTCCAATTTAAAACCATTGCCCCTTGTCCTTTCACTGCAGGCCTTTGCAAACAGGCTCTCTGCAGCCTTCTTGGAAGTTCCCTTTAGGTACTGGAAAGTCACTAATCTGCCTGAGGGTCTGTTCCTTTTAGCATAGAAAGTCTTAAGGGAAGGGACTGCCTATTACTGGAGTTATGCAGTACCTGTTTATGTTACCATAAATCTATTAGCAGAAAAGTGTGGCTTGGCTGCATGGAGTATTATGTGCACACACTCCATCTGTGTATTATCTACCTTTCAATTTCAACTGGCAGGTATGGTATTATACAGAATCCTCAGCTTGAATGGTATATAAGAAATTATTTCCCTATAAATGTCTGATTCGACACTTCATATGCAGACAGAAATATAAAAATGCCTGGGCTTCAGCAGAAGACTTCAAGGAGCTGGTCCTTTGTTCTACTGCTTTATACCTGTGAAGGCTCTGGTAATGCACACTTTTTTATGTAGAACCTAACATAAGCCAACTTCCAAATCCAGCTTCTGGTGACAGCTCCTTTTCTATTTCCTCTTGCATGAGCACCCACAGCAACAAAATCCAATCTACTGTGTCAAATGTATGCATTTTGTAAATATATGGTTATTTGATAAATGGAGCTGAATCTGGGCTTTTGAGGTTAATTTTAGAAACTGAGAAATGTGCATAGTTTACTTTTTGGCTCATGTTGCAAGCAAATTGCCTCTTTCTACAGGGGAGTGTGCATGTGAAGTTCCCTAAGATGTCTGGACTAGGCTCACTGTGAGGACTTATCCAGAATATGCAATTAAAATGTAATTATTTTCTAGATATCATCAATATTCTGTCATTGTATAAGGGGAATGGACTAGATGACCCATGAAGTCTATTCCTACCCTCATATCTATTATGATTACCTTATATTAGTAAAATTGCTTTTTAAGGTCACTTATTCTTGGTAGTTCCCTTTACACAAACGTTTGGTACATTTGGCCGTTCAGGTGTATTTCTTCATGCTCTGTTTAGAACGGATTGAGTACAGCCAGAGCATCAAATGAAGGAAAACCCTGATATTTTTGTTGTAAATAATTCATAAAACAATGTTATGACCCTTATTCCCTATGAGACATCCACATAATGAGCCACCCAAACGAAGCAGCGAAAACATCCACTTCCCCTGCCACGGGTGTGCCCCTGACAGACTCCTCAGGGTCAGAAAGCCATCAATCTCTTTTCACACATGAGCTAATCAATTCAAAGAGGGAAGTGCCAATGAGCTATTAGATCAATATGGTAAAGTATGGAGATTGATCTTATCCCAGAGTGACTACATTAACAGACTCGTCAGCGTGACCTCTGCCCTGCGGCACACATTAGACAGGATTGCGAGGCTGAGAGCCCAATGAAGACCTCAGGTCATTGCTTTTAATAATCTGCTTTGCTGAAAGAATTAAAAGTAAATCTGTAAAGGGATGACTAATGAAAATATGAAGTACCCTCTTCTCTAGTCTTGGAAGGCTTGCAGAAATCACGCCAGCTTTGCACAGCAGCCAGCAGCAGCAACTGTCTTGTGCAGAAACTTGCTCAGCCATGCCTGGCAACATCTAGCATACAATCAAGGAGGTTTTGCTCTCCTGCCACAAAAATTAATACAAGAAACAGACTACAAAACAAGTACTCTCTGTGACAAAGCCACTTAAAGTGTTTGGTGAATTACTCCAGTTGGTTTAGATGAACTGCCGGACCGAGAGCTATACTGGGGTCCTGATCATCTGAATTATTAAGTGGGATCACACGATCTGCTCTCAGTGCTGCCCTGCACTGAGCAAAATGTTCCCAACACTTCCATCAACTTCAAGGCCAACTTAGTCTGTTTTCATTCAGCCCAAAGGCCAGCAACTTTGGGGGGAATTTGTCTGATTTAAGAGCAATACATGCATACAATGTTGTAACACTTTCCTGTCCCTTAATCAACCTGTGCTCCTAAGTGTTAGCAGGAAGTCTGCACATGAAGGGACAGCAAGTAACAGTGTAAGCAACCATTTCAGGCCTCTCATTTTAAAGACTCGTCTTTCTGTGACATAGTTTCAGGAAAATGTACACTTTCTTGTCTCAGAGCATGATATTAACATTGTTAATATTTTCTAAAACCCTGAATAATCTCACTACAATGAAATATTTATGTGTATAACAGATTTTAATGCTGCGTTTTTATTATGCTAAACATTTTTACTGTTCATTGTATAATTGAGTCGATGAATTAGAAGTAGTTTACTAAAAAAAGGACTAATGCATTTTTAATGAAACTGAATGATATAACTTCTGTTAGTCACAAAGAATAAGGGCAGATCTATCAGGTGTATACAGATAAGAGCTTTGTGAGTTTATCTGAGAGCCCAGATAATGGCTTTCATTTAGCTGTATCCTAGAAAAACAAATTTAATAACCCTATTGAGGGTTTTAATTCATTGTTTATGTATAGGATCTACCTGTCTAATCATGAACATATCAATCTGTTTAGCAGATACATCTCTTTCCAGTTGTAAAACACAATGCTCTTTCAAATCCTAACTGGAAGAACCAAGCTCACTGTACAATACCAATGGGAAATGTTTCTGAACTCTTGGGTTAATAGACAGAGGAGCTGGTGAGAATGCAGAGGTTTCACACAGCTCAAATCCTTCATTAGCCCAGCAGCCTAAGTTAGAAGCACTTTCCAGGTAAAACTGCTCTGCTTAAAAGCATCCCAACAGAAAATCCTCATGCTTGTGTCACTGACTGAAATTTGAACCCAGCACAAAATACTATCTAGAAGATTAAAACAGAAATTGGGAACTTGTCTCTGAATCCTACACAGAACTTGCATTCTTTGCAGTGTAGCATTTAACTGTCTATTATTTTGTAATGGGTATAAAAATATTATTTTGTAATGGATATAAAAATAGATAATGAATTTCTGTAGTAGTAAAAAAAAAATATTGTGGAAGAAGGACTTTAAAATTATACTCTTAGAAATACATTTGCATTTTTCAGTGGGAGGTATGTTATCAAACTTCTTTGAAAGAGGATGATTTTAATGTTTCTTCTGTCTTTAAACAGAAACCAAGAGTATCTGCATAATACATATATGTGCATGGCACACAAGATGCTGTGGTACTGCTCAAGAACTTGTGTGAATTTTGTGAGACCATCTAATTCATAGTGGTGAGCTACAAATAAATAAAACACACCGCCAAAAATGGGCATACATTTTTTTTTCTACCACTATGATGTGGATTCTGCATGATGTTTTTTCCAAAGAAACCAGCAAACAAGCTATTCTAGACTAGAAGCGTTTAAGATTTTATAAGATTTTAGAATTCTCATATTATGTTTGTATCCTCCCACTTAAAAAGCAAAGACCTTACTACTCATCCAATAGTACAGGCCTCAGAAGGACTTTGATCCAGGAAAGCACTTTACATGTTTATTGATTTATCCTAATCTCACTGATGAGAAACAGGTAAAGGAAAGTAAACTTAGAGCATATACAGAACTAGAATATCTTTTCCTTAAATAATAATATCTTTTTTTTAATTCAGTGTCTCAGGCTCAACAAGTGTTAGAAGTATATGCTGCCTCCTGATAGAAATGGGAAGTTTGTTTCCCAATCAAAGAGATCACAGAATTTAACTTCTAGTAAGAATTGAACCATTTTCATTATGGATTTCACAATCAAATGTTTTAAGAACTTTATATTATGGGGTCCAAATGCACAGTTTCTGTGCATTGCCTCTTTCTACAGGGGAGTGTGCATGTGAAGTTCCCTGAGATGTCTGGACTAGGCTCACCGTGAGGACTTATCCAGAATATGCAATTAAAATGTAATTATTTATGTAATAAATTTATGTATATATATTTATATAAAACATAAATAAATATATAAATATATGTATATATTATATAAATAAATATACATAAATATATGTGTATATATATATTTATGTATTAATATTTATTTATGTAATTATGGAGGATGTTTCTTCCCTTTTAACAACTACTTTAAAACTCATCAGGAAGATGAGGAAGCAAAAATGGATTGGTGGCAGAGTTCAAATGAGGTCGTGAAGTTCATGACAAATACAATTCATCTTATAATTCTGCAATTTACAACATAGCTCCACAGCTCCTAACTGCAGTATCACTGTTACATGTGTACTGTCAACATCTGTCTGAGCACAGAGACCATGGCTGCATTAGGGCTATCTGCTAGTGGCATCTATTTAGATGATTGTTAGGTATCTGAGTACAAATAAGTGATACACAGTGTTTTATAATCAATGAAATGTCACTACCTTCTCTGTAAGATGGGAATGTCAGAATGGATTCTTTTCAGAAGACCATTTCTAATTTCCACTGTAAGCAAGCACTTACAGGCAGAGAACATTCATGAGAACTTCCAGAATAAAAAGAGTCTTCTGGGAAAGTTACACTAGATTGAAAATACATGTCTGGAATCGAAATGCTTCCTCAGCCTCAACAGAATAAATAATAAATGCTTTCTAGGTAACTACTGCAGCTCTTTTGATAACAGATATATTAATAAATTAAAAATGCCTGTAGATTGGCAAGTGTTTTGTGGGCTTATATTGGAAAGCCAATAGCTAATTATGAAAGCCTGACTTGACTAATCAATTATTCAGATGAACATTAGGTGCCTATTATATGCATAAACAAGGGAATTACATTTCCTTTAAGTAACTTTCTAAAATAACAAACCCCAAAACATGCAAATCTGAACCATAAAGAAATGGCACTATTATGCACTTATTGCATATGCAG
The DNA here is from genome assembly GCA_013396975.1 of Bucco capensis. Classification (NCBI taxonomy): domain Eukaryota; kingdom Metazoa; phylum Chordata; class Aves; order Piciformes; family Bucconidae; genus Bucco; species Bucco capensis. The sequence continues at coordinate 149,832 of VWZO01009202.1, read as the reverse complement.
AACTCCCACTGAATTATTCAGGGACCACTGGATTGGGAGCCTGGATCTTCTGACTCGGAGCAGCACAGCAGTAGCAGCACATGCCATGTTGTATTTGTTATGCATGTAATATTGATTTAGCTCCTTCTTGCTGGTCATGCTTCAGATTCATTTCATGTTTAGAAGGCAGGGGAAAGGAGAATTATCCCTGGATTGATATTTGCAAGATATTTTTACGCCTGTTGAACACAAGATTATCTGATAAATTAATAAGACTATGGCTTTTGAGGGCAGGAAGAGTAAGCCTTTGAAAAGGAGCACAAGTGAGGTAATGAACTGTGTTTTGAGAAGGTTTGTATTTGCTTTGCTTCCCAGCTCCTGGATGTAAAGACTGGGAAAAGTGCTAGTGTTACAGCACAGATCCACTGGTGTTTCATTTAATTTGCAAGGCACAAACCCCAGTGCATAATCATCCTTTGCATTCAGACAAAACCACGCTCTTCAACAGAATACAGCAACAGGGAAACCAGAAATAGATGTGACCAGACACCTGCTGACAAACAGTGACAAATCCCACTGACACTGCAGTGACCCCCAGTAAGTCAAGATTTAATTAAGGGGTATAATTAAGTCAGTGGAACAGAACACTAATGAGTGGTGTTTTTTTATATGGGTAATTACACATAAGAATACAAAGTAAGTCAGGCCCCTAAATATGTCATTAAAATGCGCAGTATAGAATGACAATCAGAGCTGGAAGCATTATTTTCTTTCTCTGCAATAATACAGGTTGAATCCACAGAGCTTGTCAAGCACCTGTGCACACACTAACAAAAGCTACTGGCCCAATCCTGCATGGATTTGAGCATGTTGGTAAGATAAGCCTGGTGGCAGAACGCACACCAGTAAGGCTACACATGGATGGGTTTGCTGGGCTCTGTCTGTTGTTGTGCTTGCATGTGTTTGTACCATGCAGGGGTCACTTGGGCTCATCTTCCAACTAATGACATTCCATTGCTATTCTCTTACAAGTAACACATCCTCTGATTTCACTTGCCAAGTGTGTTGATTACAAGGAAGACATACATCACAAATTGTTCCTAGGATTAGCTGCACGTTGGGCACCGTATAACTTTGCAATCAAACAACAGAGGTTTCTTAGGGCAGTGGTATTTTATGCCTGATCCATTTCTCCGGCATGTATTTTGGGAATCTTTAGGCAGTTGAATCCAACTATCACGTAGACAAAGATATTTCAGCTATTTGCCTGTCTTTCAAACAGAAAAGCATTGTAAAGTAGATTTACAAGATCAACATGTTAAACTGAGGTTAAAAAAAAAAATCATCATGAATAATGATGACAATGGTAGGGGGAAAACAAATTTCCTACAGTCTGGACTACTTAAAAGAATGCCTGTGTAGTTTGGGGCCAGCCCTCTGCCGGGATTACTCTCTCTGCTCCCAGCTGGTAGCCTGCAGTTCATGACAGCCTTTTATCTGTTATCAAAGCAACAAGTGGAAAAGCAGATCCTCCTGCCTGCTAACACTCTGTTCACTTCTCTCTGTAGAATTTCTGCTTCTAAATCTTTCCTTTTAACAAGTCTTCAGATTTCCTTCCTACTGCTGCAGGAGACATTAAATAAGTCTCTCAAGTCTTTAGCTCACTTGTCCAACTTAAACTCTGCAGGACACTAAAGGAAGAGAGAGTAATTGCATTACAACAGGGTATTTTGTACAGGAACAGGCTGAAATGTAGAATGGGCTTAATCTTGCTCACGCTAGAGTGCTGAGAATTTAGCTGCAGAGTTCAGTGACAGCAAAACCAGATCCTAACTACTCAACAGAGTAGAGACAGAACACTTCAATTACAGACTCAGACAGGAGTGAGAATTAAATTTATCTATTAACCTATGAATCTACTTACAGAAATAATTACAAACTTTACTGTAAAAAACACAAACAAACTTCACTGAAACTTCTTATATATACTGTGCTACTTTACTTTTGTAGTAGTACAGGAAAAGTAAAAAAAGGTAGAACTGGGAGATGTTGAAGTATGACTACTGTGAATTATTTCCAGCAAAGTCTATCCACTGAAACTGAACAGTTATTTGTTGTTAAAACAAATCTAAATGAATATACTGTATGTAGGAAAAATATACATCCCACTCTCCTTAAATCATGCTATCATAGAGTAATAGGTCTTAGAAATGGAATCCTCTAACAGTTACTACAAGTGTATTTTTGAAATCAAGAGGACAGCTTAAGCTGTTCAACAGCTGCATTAAACCATAATGCATGTACAGGGTTTAATTGTTTTTTAAAACTCTGTTTTTTAAGCAGATTTTCCTATGATTTACGACAGTCAGGCAATTTCCTGCAGGAATGCCAACATGACAGCGAATCCAGGACTTGCTCCCTCTCTGAACCAAAGCCTTTGCCACCATGCTCCGCTGTGCACGCTTAGGTGCCTCCTAGAGCCAGGCACAAGAGATGGAGCAGGAGCCACATCCTACCTGCAGCATGGTTCTAGCACACCTAGCAGAATCAGACCTCTGTATCTAACTCTACTCATTTAAGCCCGTTAGAGATTCTTAATGCATGCAAGAGCATGATTTGGCTCAGGCTCCTCTGGCTCTTTGCTACAACGTGGGCAGCATTCTCATTTTTACGAGGTGCCTGAGGTAACTGTTCTGGATAGGACCCCAATAAATGTCATCTTAAGGTATTTTAGTTTCTATTTTCGTTTCTTCCCTCGAGCTGGAGCCTATGCAAAATCCCTAACGGAACCAAAATACAGTAAGAGAGGTCATAAGAATGATGCAAATGATTTCCCTGTTTTTATCCTTCTGTGGGTGCATGCCAGGATATAATAAAGAGATGGAGCGACCTCCACCTGGGCTGCAGCCACATGGAAGCACAAGGGATCCCTGACATCACCTTCTCCCCCATTTTCACCCCCATGAGGCTGCCTATGAATGAACACAAGTGCCTTTCATCCCCCCACTTGCCTCGCACTTCAAAAGGAAGCTACCAAAATAGCAGCAACAAAAGTGCAGGCGCCTGCCAAAAGGCCCGCACACGGCCCGGCCTCGCAGGCGCGCCAAAGCTTGGAGAGCTCAGCACAATTTTTATGTCCAGGAGCAGGCCCAAGGCAAACTCACACGCCATAACCAATTGTGGACAGAGGATCATCTATCAGCAGACAAATGCAGGAACTCCAGAATGTCTCTCCTCAAATGAAATAATATATCTTTGAAAGCCAATGCCCGTTTTAGGCCTGAGGCCCATATATCAAGCCTGAGAGGGTTGTGGATACGCTCCAGGGCCATTAACCTTCCACCTGTTTCCCCTTGTCCTTCAGGATGAGACCCTGCCCTTGATTTTACTCCCTTCCCCTGTTCATCTTCCGACAGAGTGTAAATGTAAAGCAGAGGGCCTGCGAAATAATTCAAAGGCAATGGACCAGGGACATGGTTACAAATCTCTGCCACTGGCACTGTGACTTATGCAGGCAGTTTGTCACACATGAGCCAGGTGACCTCTGTGACATAACAGAGAAAAATATCGCCCCAGATCAAAAGATGAGATTCAGAGCACTCTAACTAACTCTGGTGTACACAGCTGCGCTACGCAGCGGCCAAGAGTCGCCTCTCTCCCGACGCTCACCAGCAGGCAGCCTGTGCTCCTCCTGCTCTTTTCACTCACCTCTTTTCCTCTCCTCTCTTCCAAAACCTGTCCTGTAACCTGAACAGCAAAATCTGCCTATTCCTGAAGCCTCTCTTTTTCAAAAAAAGGAGAATTGAAACCGACAAGGAGAGACAGCAAAATGCCATTTGGTAGATAAAATGAACGCATAAAAAGCAGAATCACTGAAAATGGTGGAAGAGTTGCTTTTGCAAATGAGGCTGTCTTAATCCAGTCATTTTTAAAATGCTAAGTAATATTAAAACTTTACATGAGCACATGCTATCTCTGGTATTGCAATGAGAAGTCCTCAAAGTCTAAAACATTTATTGGGATTCACCTGTCATGACAGCTAAAACGAGAGTAGAGTTAGTGTTAAAAATTATTTCATGCCCCCAGATAACACACATCTGTACTGATTCGTATTTTACAAAGAGATCTACTACAGAACCAGAATAAGAGTTTAAAAAAAAATAATCTTGAATTGATTTCTCAGGCTTTGTGCTACATATGAAGTTTTCCAGCTGTTTTGTACATCCAGGACTTCTCTGCTGGGTGCAGACAAAAGAAGGTGGCCTAGTGCAGTGTGTCTCTTTCACTCTCTGTAACCTAAAGGCATGCCTGGTATGGACATTTAGTTTTGTCCATTTCATAAATTAAAAGAAAACCCACAACTGTCACAGTATTCCTGGCATGATGATGAAATGAGAAATACAACTGTAGCTAGATCAGCCTAAATCCTGCCCTAATCCTAAATCACTTTGGCACTTGCTAACACCTAGTTGATGAAAAACTCAGTTTAACCCATGAATGTATATGAAAATACACAGATACAGACACACACAGAAAAATTAGGTGCATTGCTCACAAGTGTTCTAAACATTATTTCATCAGCTATTTCATTCTCTCTTATCACATGCTGACTTGGAAAATTTGCGCAGAGTTCAAGCTCTTACCCCAAATCATCAGAAGAAGTATTGTTCCAGTATGGAAATATATCTAAATTCACTAAATCTAAAGGCATCAAAAAGTTGAACTATGAATAGGACTTGAGGCTAAAATCATGCAGTAGTTTCTAAGCAATGCACAGCTGAAAACCATTTCAAGTTTCCCACTGACTGCAGCCTAATGTAGACCATTCAATGACTCTATTGCAGAATAAATGCAAAATTAATATTGCAGAAAGATGACTGTGAAGTGTTACCACATGCATTTGTAAAAATACAGTTGTTTGATTTGATAATGCTAAAGTTTTGTTGCTTGTATTTGGGCTCCTGTGACTCCCCAGATGTTTTCCTCTTATAATCATAGAATCATATCATCAAGTCCAGCCTTTGTCCTAGCCCTATCAACTTGCTAAATGATGTCCCCCAATGCAACATCTACCTGTCTGTTAAACCCCTCCAGGGATGGTGACTCAAGCACCTCCCTGGGCAGCCNGCAGCACCTGGCATTTGGCCTTAGTGAACTTCATGGCATTGGCCTTGGCCCAGCCATCCAGCCTATCCAGATCCCTCTGGAAAGTCTCCCTTCCCTCAAGCAGATCCACACTGCCACCCAGCTTGGTGTCACCTGCAAACTTACTAAGTTCCCTGGTTCAAATCGTTGATGAAGATCTTGTTCATTATTGATGAACTCTTGTTAGTATCTCTAAAGAAAGCCTGTCAGAGATACAACAGTCAGTAACTACACACAAGTTTTATCACTGGTTTCAGTGAACTCCAATTCAGATCCTAGATATCTTCATTTTTTAATTACCTAGAGTATTACATTTTCATGTAAAATATAGGTGATGTATCCAAGAGTTCTACAGATGCTCCTACTGAATTTATTAATTGGTATTTAGGCCTAATTTCACTTAAGCTTTCTACATATTTTTTTTCTTTAGAGATATTTCAAGTATCCTTGAAAAAAACAATATTTAACTTAAAGAGCACCTATCCCAATCCATTGACTTATACAGTAAATAAGAACTAGTGCATCTGCTTTTTGAATATTCATGAAATTTGAAAATCAATATGTTACTCTACCAGAGGACTTTGCACATCTGAGTGTTTGATCAGTTCTGAATGCCCAAATGCCCTATTAGAATTTCCAAGGCAAAAAAACTACATAAAACTGTTATGACATGTATAAAAATACTGTTGTATGAATATAGTAAACTATTGTCTTCATAAATACACATCGAGATACACATTAAATGATTCCTCCCAATTACCTCCCACCATGTACTTTTTGTGCAAATGGCTATGGAGCATCAAATATTTAATAAGATTAAAGGTTACAGCACCCTGATTCTAAAGGAAAGAATTTGACTCTTGTTGGTTTTAATATAACTGAATATCCTGTCTTGAGGAAAAAGCCTTAAATTAATTTGCTGACATGCTACACAGAAGCGAAATGTCCAGTGAATTGTATTTTTGAGTGCTTATGCCTCCCTGATTCAGTCATTTAAAACAAAACAAGGAGTATTTAGCATTTAAAAATAATAATGATTTGGGACATGAATCACTCCTTACATTCTTTTCCAGCTACAGACAATTTCTGTTGGGAAAAGTGCCATGGAGTACCGCCGGTGACAACAAATTGCATTGTCTGGTGAACATCTGTTTCCGACTCCCACACTGACACTACAGGTTGGGTACTTTGGATTTAGTCTTCATAGGCTGCCTGACCACAGAGGAACTGGAAATTACTGGTACACTCAAACTTTTATTATTGGAACACAGGAAAACTTTATCATCATGCTGGGAAGCTCTGTGTCTTTTGAAATATTGGAAAGTGGGTTATGTGAGCACAGAAAGTCACGTGGGATAGTTCTCATGAAGAAGCAGAAGAGCGGCTCCCGTTCATTGTGTCTTTCAGTACATGTGGGTATGAGAGTCTGAGATGAAAACCTCTAAACTAAAGTGTATTTCTCTTTACAAGGTTTGATGGTGAGGGTTTAGGTGGTGAGGTGGTGTTTGCTTTTAATAAAACTGCAAAAAAGGACCACATGCACAGTCTTGCTCAACATGTAATACTGTGTCTTTATAAAAAATAGCTCTGAAATCCAAAGCAGTTTCTATATGGGTTGCAGCATCTACAACTGAAGGGCAACGAAGCTGGTGAAGGGTCTAGAGCACAAGTATTATGAGAAGCAGCTGAGGGAACTGGGGCTGTTCAGGCTGGAGAAAAAGAGGCTCAGAGGAGACCTTACCTTTCTCTACAACTACCTGAAAGGAGGTTGCAGGGAGGTGGGGGTTGGTGTCTTCTCCCACTTAACTAGTGATAGGACAAGAGGAAATGGCCTCAAGTTGTGTCAGGGGAAGTTCAGGTTGGGTATGAGGAGAAATTTATTCCCTGAAAGAGTGTTTCAGCATTGGCCCAGGCTGCCCAGGGAATTGGTAGAGTCACCATCCCTGGTGTGTTTAAAAAATGTGTAGATGTGGCACCTCACAACATGGTTTAATGGCATGGGGGTGTTGGATTGATGGTTGGACTTGATGATCTTAGAGGCCTTTTCCAACTTTAATGATTCTATGATCTACTCCTAGAGAATGTCAGTCTCAAAGAAAGAACTGATCTTTTCTAACTCCTATTTATTGCACCACATTACTATGATAGCAACTTACAGAGAAGAGCTGTGTTAACTAGCTAAAATTATTACTGTTAAAAAACCAAACCCAAAACAAAGGCAAGCCTAAGCAATCTTTTAAAAAACAAGGAGTTTGTTAGCATGATCAATGTTATTTTCTTTCTCACAGTAATGCCATCATGTGTTATTCAGCCTGGAGAAAAGGGTAAAGTTCCAGTTTGGCAGAGAGAGAGAAGAAATGAAGATACATTTTGATAGACACTATGTGCCAGGTTGGTAAAGCTCCAGCTGCTGATCTGTAAATACACCAGCCAGTTCTGGGATTAACTGCTGAAAAATTATCCTCTTTTCCAGAGAAAGAGAGATCGAGAAACTCCACTGAAACTCCTATTAACACTAATTAGAGTTGCCAGCATGCAGAGGAATCAAAGGCAAAACATGTGGAGCTCCCACTGAAGTCAAGTGGAGAAGGATATGCCTTAAAGGAGAAGCATGCAAATTAAAAATCTCTGCTGTTCAGCATTACCAAATGAGCTAGCTATGTAAACACTGACTTTGAGCTATAACCCCTCCTACAGGGAATACTCCCCCTGAAAGTTCATTCTTAGTCAGGAGAGGGCATTGTCCTTGACCAAGACCGCAGAATGAGAACCTATCTTGTGAATGACAGGTCTGAAACAAAGTAATTGACATGTGTTTATGTTTGCTTAAAGTTGTCATTATTATTGTTGCTGTTGTGAATATTCTTGCTGTTTATTCACTGTACTATAAACAACATCCATTGTTTTCCAAGTCCCGCACCAGAGAGACAGCTTTTAGCATTTAGATTTCTCAAGGAATACAAAGTCTGAGTGAATCTTTGCAATATGGCCAATATTCAAAATATTGCTGGAAGATTCTAGGTCTCAGCATCAAATACAGAAAGTTGTCTGATCTTGCTTTTCGTGAGTATAATACGTACTTATATATGTATTAAACAATACTGCAGAAATATTTGTTTAGTGAGTAGCTTGGTCTCTGTCTCCCTCTCTTCTCTCCATGTGCTGACAGAAGGAACATCAGTCATTATGGAGTGGTTACAAACGAAGCTGGAACTATTTTATACCATGCTATGAGCTACACATTAGTCTTGGCTTCCACTTGCACACTAGATGATTTCCACCACCACCTCATTTAGTCTCATGCCTCCTGGTAGCCTGTCTACCACATTCCCATCATCTCCCACAATTCTCTTGAACATCAGGGTTGTTATGCCCTAAAACTGCTGCACACACCAATGAGAGTAGAACCAGAGACTTTGGGAGAGGTCAGTGGAGCTCAAAGCCACAAGTAACTCTAGTTTCTGTGGCTATGATACTAATGCTATTCCCATGAAAGAGAAAGGAAAAGAAGAGGAAATAAGTAACAAAAAAGGGCATTTAGAAATAACACATAGCAAATGAAACATAAAAAACTTGACACAGACAACATTACGGAGAAAACAGGAAACTGGCAGATGCTGTGAGTGAAACTGGAAATGCAGTACTCATGATCTTAACTTGCACTTCTTACTCAGACAAAATCCTCACTGGCTTCAGTGAAGTTTCCTTCTGATTAAACAGTAAAAGACTGGGCCCACAAAAAACAACCTGATTTACACTGCAGATTGCTACATCCAAGACTGACTTTTCAGCTCTCTGTCCAAGGGGAGTAAGCTGTTGAAGGTGCACAGTTATTTCCTCATACAGGGAATTCTAACCACAGCATGGAGATAAGGATGGTTCCCAGCACTGCGTCACTCTTTTCTCCCCATATCTTGAAGAGAGATGAAGTAGATTAGGAGATGACTAGACAGCCCTGTTCCTACCTCCCCTAGAGTGCTGGATTAACCCTCAGACTAAATAAGCAGCTGGTGCACAAGGGCTGAAGCAAGCTGCTTCTGAAGTGGTGAGGAGTTATGACTCAGCACCACCAGCCACTGTGTTTGCTCATTACCCAGGATAAACTGTGAGACTGCTGTAAGTATTCCCCAATAAAGACCAAAAGGTACCCAGATGAAACAAACAGTGCTGACTATAACACCAAAATAAAGCTACAATTCCTCATCTACATCCAGTGTCACTTAGTCAGGGTGATGTTTCCTGCATTCAGCAAACATGCCAGTAAAAGAATTTCCTTGGCATACGGACAACCTGGAAGTGTCCTTTTAAAAATCAGTTAATACCAACAGAACTCATGAGCTAGCTGGAACCATTTCCTATACTATGGAAAGAACACTCAAATAAGGTTAACCAAGACATTTCACCCTCCCAACCTCCCCCCTCCCCATCTATTTCTGGATGTCTTCTTTTGTTCACCCTCCGCTATTTATAGCGCCCTTGCTTAGGTGATATTTATAGTCTTAAAAGAGTTGCCTGACTTTTAGAACACTTTATTCATGTATATTTCCTGTGTTTATTGTTGCTTTAACTAATTTTTTTAATTAAATTTACTTGATCCAAGATTTTATTTAGCAACAAAGTAACTTTTCTTTCAACAAATGCACAAGCTGTATTTAGCTGTAAAAAGCATTTTCCTATTTCTGAATGTTTCAAAACAGATTTTGGGTTCTTTTCCTCTCTGAGTGATGTGTATGACAGACCATTCCAGAATTAGACAAAATGAAATTTCTTTTTTTCACCAGAATGTGGTTATTTTGTATCTTATTTTACTATATTATTGTATCTTTTTTTTCCTCTGTAGTGGTTGCTTTAATGACCAGTGTGTTTCCAAGACACAGTGTTAAGTATTTGTTTTCCCAGACTGCCCTGATATTTACCTAACCACCTGTAATTGAACCTCTACCAACTACAAAAGTGGAAAAAAAAGACATCAAGGATGCCTAAAATTATAGCTTCACTTTCCCATTTACACTGTATTTTATTTCCTTCTTACTTTTACTTAATTCCTTCTTAAATCTGCCCTTTTATTTCTTCTGTAGTTGCTCTTCAAATATGCATGCAGTGATGCCAATAGCAAAAACTTTCAGTCATTAATTCAAAACAGCAAATAAAGAACACTTTCAGGAAAAATTTGATGCATGACAACTCTGCTGAAAGCAGANGGAGACCACAAGGGACTTTCAGACTGTGCCTGGCTGAAAGCAGATAGGAGCTGGGGAAATGATAAAGCAAAGTGTGTGGCTAACTGCCTTTCAGCAGAGACCCTTTCAGCCCACTCCTAATGGTGGCACAGAGCAGGAGGTGGCCTCTTCCTAGGTGAGCTGCTAGAGCCCCGCAGCCCTGCTCCTGCCCAGGCTGTACAGGGCTGGGGCCCAGGGGCAGGCCCTGCCCCGCAGTGGGGTTTGGGTGCCATCTGGTCACAGAGTACTCTGCCCAGCACATCCCCTTTACACAAAAAAGAGTCATTCACAGGTAAGGGAAAACAAAGGTGTTAGCTGCTCTTTAAGGGTTTGCCCTCAGAGTTATTTGCTGATGTCCTATGCGGGGCCCTAAGGGCTCCTAAGGGCACTAAGGGCCCTAAGGGCCTCCGGGCACCATTTTAATCCCCAGCCAAAACCTCAGCCTTCCTCGGGCTGCCTCACAGCATCGGGTTTCCTCACTGCCTGTGTGGGCTCTTTCCCTGTCCCTTCAAATCCTACCTTGTTCCTGGGGTTTCTGAGGCTGGTGGGTTGAGGTGAGGTGGGCCGGGCCTGTTCTGCCAGCACCCTGAGGGCCTGCAGAAGTCTGAAAATCTGCTTGTTAATGCATACTGGCCACAGTTTGGGAGTAAAGAGATACCAGACAAATGCTTAAGTGCAGTCTGCCTTTTGATTTTACTCCCTCTACTTGAAACTCCATTTTATAATCATTTTAAAATTGGAAATGGAAAAGACTTAGCCCCTTTAGTGTGTTACTGTGCCTCAAATAGCTGCATAGTGTGTCCAACCTCTTCTGAGTGATCTTACGATTTACAGCACAATTTTGAAAGCTCTCAGTTTTAGATCTTTTCTCTGATGACTGAGTCTTGTGGAAAGGATCTTACTGGTGCTAGGACAGGTAGTACACAGTTCCCCATCTTCCAAGGTCTTTGCTTTTGTTCAGTTATTGTGCTTCTACATGGCTGCTCTGTGGTTATATTCAAGCTATGAATATTCAGATCTCTTAAATCTTTCTTCAGAAAATCTTTCTGCTTTTCTTGTCACTTAGCAGCATTTTTCAGCCCTAGAGCTGAGTGGATTATGTGAGCTATTGAATCCACAGTGCTGTATATACAAAGAGAATCATCTCTAGGAAATCACAGAATAACATCCATTTCTGCTTTAGGGCTGATAGGATGTCTGTAAGTAACTTCAGAATGGCTAGGATTTCATCCTTACTGCAGGTGATCCTTAAGGCTAGTGTTTAACAGAAGACCATCCTTCAATCTACATAGCCTTGATAGATTTACAAAGGTAACTTCTGCTGTACCTGGGAACCCTCCCATGCAACAGAAATACCATACACAAGTTCTAGATCTCAATGGTACAGGTAATATACAAGAACTCTGGATCTGAATAAAACAAGTTCTCTTCCCATAGTAAGTTTTCTCCAGTGAACTGGTAACTGCAAATTCACTCAAGTTTCAAAAACATACTTACATTGAGCATGGGTTCTAGTCTCAGCAGGATGCTGAATATTGGATGTTTGGACAAAAAAAAAAAAAGACTAAATCCAGACTGACTGAACTCAGTCCCCTGCTATCAGAGGTGATAATACCAGATGGCAAAGTGAAATTAAAGTACCCAACTTCGATATGTAAAGGGTATAGGAAAATGTCACGTTCCCTCTTACCCCTAGAAACACTTCGCCCTTTCCTTAACATATTTTTTTCTAATAATTGAGAAACACTTTTTTCAGCTCCAGATACACTTAAGCCATACAAAAAAAAAAAAAATCAATAACTACTGATGACAACATAGTATCTAATCTGATCACTGATAGCAACGGAAATCCTGGAACTGGGCTGATGGCAGCTTCCCTGACTGAAAGAACACTGCAGAAGTTTTATTTCATCAGCTATGTTAGCTACATTTCCTGTCCTGATAAATGCATACTACGAAGTCCAAAAGCACTTCAAATGATCAAATTGCCTTTGATTACTTAAGTCTAAATAATGTATCAGAAGAACTTTTAAGGTATTCCATTGCTGATATTTTTTTCCTCAAAAACCAAACTAAAAAAAAAAAAACTCAACCCCTATTTTTTTCCTATTCTGTGTTAAATCAGTTTAGTAATTGGATTTCTGTACTGTAATTCCTTGTTTTCTATGCACTTCTTGATACTTAATTATGTAGAAACTGAGCTCTGAAATTAAAGATGATGTACTGAGTATTGTTACTTAATCTGTCTAAATACACTTAACACAAAAATTTAGGAGACTCCAGGAGTTCTGTTGATCCTACTCACAGAAATTTTGCACTGCTTTAAGAAATCATTTGAAACTCTGCTAAAATAGTTGTGCTTATAGGAAATAAGGAATACAAAACTAGGCCTCTGTTAGCTTAGCTGCCAAAACATCTGTGCTGCCATATATATATGGAGTTCTTTTCAGGTATGTGCTTAAACCATTGTTTCTTTGAAGGCCACATTTGCAGCTCGTAAAGCATGGACAACTTTATAATTACAGGAAGAAAACGGTCCCAGAACTAATACAGTCTACATAGCCTAAATTTGCAAGCTCAGTGACTAGTTCTAGGATGAGCTTCTTTAACATGAAGTACATTGGCTCCTCCTGCAATCATTCACTAAATGGGTTTGTGCTCACATAGTACTTTGACCTATGAAAGCCTCACTAAAATAGCCAAATAAGTAAAGATAATTTTTTTTTTGTGAGTCACAAGTCCTTTAGTGCCTTTTTTTTGTAACTAGATTAACAACTATTGTTAATTTTTTTAGCTCCTCAGCCAGGAGAAAAATATCCTGAGGACTGTTCTACAGTGCAGGTCCTGTTTTCTTCCTGTCCCAGGCAGAGACTGCTTTCTTTTCTGGGTTCAGGAATACCTAGGTTTGAAAGCAGTTACTGAATTTTCCCTGCTGCAGGCTGATGAGGACAGACTAGACCAGTGGAACTGTCTGCATCCTTTGTTGGGGCCAAGTAACCTTTGGACTCTCCAAACTCTTTCAGCATTTTCTTTTTAGCTTTGTACAAAGACCTTTCACCTGACTAAGCTGGCTACAAATCTAGCATCCCCAAGGCATTCCTGAGTTTTCTGAGCTGAGGATAAGATGGATATATCTTACTTTTACATTTACTGAGCTTTCAACAACTCCACAACAGCAAACAAAAGGGGTTTTTTTACTATTACTGTTAGTATCATCATGAATCTACTTGGAGGTTATCTCTATTCTTATTTCATCTGTCTATGAAGTACTAGACAGAAACATTCCTCATTTTGAATAAGCAAGAAATATGTGATGTCAAACACTAGAATTTCTGATGTAAATACTAATTGACAAGTACTCTGACTTCTCAAGGCATACCTATCTAGGTATGTTTGAGGTATTAGCAGGTGTTAAATACTGTTTCCATTAATTTCTGATATCCAACATGAAGATGGGAGGATTTGCTCCTTAGCAAGTATGGGCATTAGCCTTAAATTCCATACTTAAATTCACACACACAGGTTAAATTCTGTAAAATGCAGTGGATGCTGAGGGTAGCTCTGCCTAGTCAGTATTTTTACCTTTTACATGCTTACATGTATAACACATTCCAAAAGAGGTGAGACAATTTGTAGAGCAACAGGTGAAACAGTTGTGATAAGCACAAGCTGATAAAAGCTTAATGAAATAAAATTTTAAAACATCTTTGTTATCACTGGAGATCTCTTTAAAACAAATCATTTTTTTCAGCTGAATGAAAACAAAAAGAGAAAACTTAGAAACTGTAGTTCACTGGTGTTTTTTTGTTATTAACTGTAGGGTAAATGTGACCTACACCACTGACTGGCCTGGCACAGCATTTTTTTATTACATCCTCCTCCTTTTTAGTTCCTCCTGAACTCTGCTGCCTACTAAATCTGTAAGTGGAGCAGAAAGGAAAATGTTTGCCCTTTTATATGAATTGAAGATACAAATGTATAGGGCTAAGTTTAAAATGAAGCGAAAGGATGCATTAAAGGACTGAAAACCTGTTGTTTAGTAACTCACAGCTAGTTGTGCAAGGCATCACTTATGACAAAATAATGATGAATTCCATACAAACCACATGTGTACTTTTTTACTGTTTGAGTAGTTTAAAATCTTCATCTCAGAGATCTGCTAATGCACCTGTCTTGACTGAAAGACATCTCATGACTTGCTTGTTTAGCCAAGTAGGAATAATAAGAAAACATCTCAAGCAAATGCACACTGCATAGGCAGGGAACAAAGCTGTTGTGGAAATCTAGTTGCCCATTTATCACAATTGCCTCTTCCCTTCCTTCTGCATTGAAAAATCTCTGTCATATCTTACGGTGTTTGGGGTTTTTTGTTGGTTTGATTAGTTATCTCTTTCCCCCCACAGGTACTCATGTTCTGTGGAGAAACCTGAAAATAGCTACTTTTGCTACCTTGATCAGAAAGAGCTGAAAGCAGGGATGGACATAAGAAAGCTGTGCTCAGGAAAGGTAAGGAAACACTGTGTTTCATTCTGATCCTCTCAGCTGCCAAGAGAGATGGTGTTACCTGGTGCTGTTAACAGCACAGAGTCAGAACTAAACAGGTTATGAGCACCTTTTTTGAAGTTGAGATGTGTGAAGTTCTTAGCATTGTGTGTAATCTGCTCCCTAAAGACTGGATGGGGATGGATTTCCACCTGTGTTGTTATAGTTGTAGAATATGTAGATTCAATTCTCAGAGAACTTCTACAGTAATTGTGTTTGGACATTGTGTTTTCCCTTAGCTTGAAAGCAGTCAGCAAGGAATTACCAGTGGTCACAAAACTTTACAGATTTCAGCAGCAAATAGTTGTGGCAAAATCATCTCTGTGTAGCAGGCAGAGATTCAGTAACTAGCAATGTAATTGGAAAAGTCAGATATGATTTAAGTTCATCATCTTGAAGGTGGGTTTTTTTTTGAGACAGAGGATCTTTTATTCATTCCAGAGCTAATTTCTGCATCAAGAGAATGGTTAAACCCTGTAGTTGATCTCTATTTTCTGATTCCAAATTTCTGGCATAGAATTTCAGACCTGAGCACAAAATTGCCTGAACAAAAAGTCTGAGAAATGTAAATGCTGGGATTTTTGGCCACCAGAGAGCTGTGCATGAGGACTTACTGGGTGCTCCAACAGAGCCTAAAGGTCATTGCAGCCAGCCTAGAGGAAAGAAATCCCCCATGTATCAGTGATAATGAGAACCAAAAGGAGTCCTTAAGGCACCTTCTTGCTTTCTGCTCCACGTATACCCTGCTTAGGATACAGCCCTCATGGTTAACTACACAGATGAGAATGCACAAAATAATTGCCCAGTGAGAAAGTGAATATTCCAAATATGGGCTTTATATAAGGAATGTAGAGAGATGGACAGAAATGGCTTTCCTCCATATGAGACAATCAAATAACTATATAAATGAATGTACAATGGTGTAACAGACATGCTAATAACTCCTAATACAAGCCAGAGAGTGAGCAATGCTGACACAGAAGGAGTAAAATTTATGCAGGGCCCTATGGAGGTTAATAATAGTTGTGATAAAGTACAGAAGAGCTGAACTGAAACCTGAATCCCTTTGCTACAGCCAATAACAGGCCCAGGTGGAAGACAACTACAAGTTTCTCCTCGTAATAGTCTGCCTACTTAAAGCTCAATAAATTTATACCATACTCTTTTATCTTTTTTTTCCCTCTAAGCATCTCATTCTAAATTTACATACTTTTTTGCTTGAAGTACAACATTGTGACACATGGTATTTTATTCTTGATTGAATTACAATATAATTTAAGATTGTCACTTACCTTAAGTTCTCTAAAGAAGATGCTACTCCTAGCCCACTCAACAATGGAGAAGAGGGTTTGGTCAGCCATTTTACACATCAGCCCAAAGGTGTTGAGTTTCTCATGTTTGCTTCTGTTGGCTTGCTCTTGCTGCAGATACGCCATGATCTTAGCCTGGACTTGGGGCTCATCTGGCTCACATTTCAGGAGTTCCAGGATCAGATGTGGAATACTTGCTGGCGAGCTTGTTTGATAACTATCCATGTATGAGTAGCCCATGATTGACTCTGGTGAGCTAGTGTAAGGGTCAGGGTACTCAGACTTGATAGCACGACTGGGAAAATGGCCATAGGTCTGGTAACCTTGCAAACTGCCGTGGGGTGGCATTGTCATACTAATCGGGGAGGTGACAAAGGGGCTTCTGTCATAGTCTGTGGGAGGCAAGGCAGTGTGGTTCAGAGGTAGGCCTTTGGAGGCAGAATGGATGTTCTGGATTGCAGAGGATATTGTCAGGTCGGTTGGCATTGCTTGGATCACCTGAGTCATGGCTTCCAGTTTAAGTCCATTGGCTCGGATAAGAGCTTTCTTCTGCTGCTTCAGTGCCCTGTCTCTCTTGTACATTGGTCCAAACTTGTTCCGACCGCCACGCATTCGGTCAGCTCGTACAGCTGTCAGGGGAGAGGAGAAGCTCAGTTACAAATAAACATCAGCATTCTTTAACGAAGCATATAGCAGGACACAGCAGAAAGGGAAAAATAGACCTTTTTTTCCAAATTCAATTTTGAATTAACAAATGTCACTTTTCTGGTAATTTAACTATCACATGCATGTATTACTAACACACAAGTCACAGAAGGACTTCTCTTTACATTGATTAGGACACAGGGACAAACACCACTGTTGGCAACAGGAATTTCACACCTGCTATAAGATCAAGCAAAGATTTCATTGCCTATCTGGTTTTAGGTCAAGCTACTCTATCACTAAGAAACAAGGGCTGATGTCCAGAATTTGTCTGAGATGTATCCAGCAGACCACACTGTCTCTCTCATTATAACCATTCCGTTACTTCCTTCCATCACAGCAAAACATCTGAAGGCAAATGTTCAGGAGTCACAAAGGGGAATATATCTTTCTTGGCCAAAAGGAAATGTTTCCTTTTGATAATCCTGTTCAGGTTGGTGTAAAACTTTTAAGAGATGTCTAGTTAGCTGAACAGCTCTACAGAAATGTTTAGCTGCAGTTGGAATGTGCAGACAGAAAGCTGTCAGCTTGCTGCCTTCTACACAGAAGGTAGAAGTGAAACAGAAACTACTGACACCGTTCTGACTTGGAATAGCTCTGGAATTAGAAATAATTAAAACAAATCCACCTCAACAGCTGCCTTGGGAGTCATAGTGGTGGTCTGTGTCACAGCACTGCCTGTCACCATGGTATAGATGTAATGGACTAGTAAGGAGCTCCCACCAAGCCCACCTTGCCCAACGGCAATTAGATGGAAAGAGGAACCTTTGACAGCTTGGTGACATGTTGAGACTGCTGAGATTGCTGGAGGTTAAGTTCTTGAGCTTTTTATCTTAGGGATTAGTAAAACATTAAAAATTTATTAGGAATGCTAGATAGGCATAATACTGTACATTATCATAAGGACTTCAACATTTAATGATTTTTTTTGGTCCATGGTAATTTATGAACTAGACTTTAAGGCTATACATATATCACTATCAGGGAAACACACACAGAAGTGTCACAAGTATTTACAATTACAGAAGCACGTGCTCTTCTGATTTCCTAAACAAAGGAGAAGATGCGTGGATAAGGAAGCTAAAGTACATTTTCTAGAGTATTTTTAAAACCACACATACCTTGCTTGAATTTGTAGCAAAAATGGTACTGCTAATATTTCTGTTCAATGGTGATTTGGGGCAAAATGTAGAAAATTAAAATTAAATAACCATCCTGCAAATGCAATTAACTTCCAATACGTATGCATGGTATTCTACAGTTAAAAATTGTGAGCCAAAATGGATTAGCAAATGCTTTTGTATAACTCCTATAGAAATAAAGGCGAGCTGCAGGTATAATCACAGGAAACAAAATCTGGTTGGGCATCATTGTCAGAAACTGAGAGGAGTTACAATGTTATCCTTACTCTTAACATCAACAATGAAAAAAGGATTCAAAATGCCCTGTTTAGGTATTATCTGAATTTGGAAGAACACGTCGTGATTCGGGATGTTTAATACAGTGTGAGTGGGCCAGCTCTGTCTTGGGGACAGGCAGAGTAGTAGTGAATCCCTCAGACTACAGGAGGCTGATTTTTCTGTTTATCTTCAGCTATATCAACAGCTTTGCTTTGCCAGATTCAGATGATTGGCTCTTATCCTTTATGGTTCCTTTAATGGTTTATGGTTTCGCTCCTTGGCCGGATTTGTCCTGGTTAAGTGTCTAGGGTGAATGCCATTCCAGTACAATTGCAACAATAAAGAATTTAGGAGCTTGTCCTTGGTCAAGCAAAAACCTAATTTGTTGTGAAATCTGAATTTTAATATTTTATATATCCAAGTTAGAATGAGCTGTGTATGATTCTCAGATTCAAGCAGGTGATAATTTGCATTCAGTTGCCTCAAAGGGTATTGCACACTTTTCATTGTTCTCTGTACTTGAGATCAAGTCAAAAAGTATACTTGAAAATGCCTTATTCTCTTTCATTTGCAATAGAATCTCAGGTGCAGAATCACAAAAATATAGGACACAAGAGTAGAGATGATTTGGTTCTTTAATCCCAAAGGCAAGTCAGTGTGAGAAAAACCCTTATTGGAACTGTTTCTGTTTTCTGCCTTATTGTCAGAAGCATATGTATGTGTATATGTATCTAAACCCCAAAGCAACACTAGATAAAATGTAAAGAAAATCAGATCACTCTCTCAATAGCAATGACTAACTTTTTATCTAATCTGGACACTTCCTACATTTTTTTCTTCAATCTAAATGAAGTCTTTTTAAAAGGCTGAAAACCTATTCTACTTAGATTCATTCAGTCACAAACTCTAAACTACAGAACTATCAAATTACACACATATGAAAAAATAGCTGATGGTTTTGACTAGTTGTTAGTGATTCACCATTTACTCATTAGGGTTTTTATAAAGCAACAATTTCACTGAGCATACAAAGTCATCTTTTACTATCACTTAAAAACGATAAATGTGTAGCATTTTTAATAAAATAGCATGAAATAACAGATGTAATCCCATCATTTTTGAAGTAATCTATAGTATAGTTGAGAATATCAGCAAGGCTATAGCTCTTACCTTCCAATTTCATTCCAACACTTAGACACTTCTGAAATCGACAGTAAGGGCATCGTTTTCTCTGTGTTTTGTCGATCTGGCAATTCTGATTTTCTATACATGTGTACCTTTTGTTATTCTGGACTGTTCTCTTAAAGAATCCCTGTGTGATAGATAGAAAAGTTAGTCTTTTTTTCCTTCAGTAGCATGTTTCAACATTTTATTTGATGGAAATCACTGTAGCATTTTTCAGACACCACTGAAGCACTTACGAAGTTACGTAGTTTATTTTAAATTACTGTGAGATGTACCCAGGAGAAAACCCCCAGGCTCCAGAGGAGGTTTTCCTGTGTTAGTGCTATGTTTTATAGATTATATCAAAGACTGGCTATAGTCTTCTGTGCCTTTAACAGTGGTAGCAGAAACCATGAGGCTGACCAGTTGGTTTTGCATTCTTTAATCATTGCAAAATTATTAAAGTCTTCCTTTTTAAAGTAGTTTTACATGAAATAAACAGGGACACTGTTGCAAAAGAAGAGAACCAGAGAGTACCTCTGGCTCCTGTACATCCCAGTGGTGCATGCTAGAGGCATAATAAGTGCTTGTTGTTCCTTTTTCATTGATTATTTTTTAATGATAATATAATGTGCTACGTTAATTTTTCCAGGCAACTAAATGTTTTAAATTGCATTGTTCTGGCCAAGGAGTTTCCTTTACATTAAGTGCATTATTTCAGTAACCATATAAAGAACTTTAAAAAAATTTTACATGACAAATTTGCCATGTCATAAATTCATAAGTATTTAAACCCTTTAGTATAACAGAACCATGCAGGTAAATCTATCTTCCAAGATGATACACTACACTTACAAATATTTTATTCTCAAAATTAATGATCTTAAACAAATCATACATTAGTTACTTGTTTCTGTGTGTCAAGTGAGCTTTGACAGTCATAGTTTGTGCATGGTCACTATAGTCACAGAAATTTACATTGTAATGTGGAAGGATGAAAAAAAGCTTAATAAGGCTGCCTTAGATTTGGCAAAGCTGATCTACATTGAGGACACTTTTCCTGCTTTATCCTCCAGGAACAGAAACACTTTGTGTTTCAACTAAAATCAATATTTGGGACTGTTAGGAATGAAAGTTGTTCTAGAACTGTATCACTTCACAATAACAAAACACTTTAGCAATGATAAAACTACAGTGCAAACAGTCTAAGTTGTTTCTATTTGTGTGGATGAGATTTTTCCAAGAGACTTTGGAAAATCACTAGAGCTTTTTAGTGATTAATTTTATGTGAATGTGACAAGAAATATATCAGAAAAAAGTCACATTATTAGACATCTGTTTATCATTTTTTGTGCTTATTATTTGAAACTTATTTTTGCTGAACTTGTGTTTGTATAAAGTAATTAGTACAGAACCTTGCAGCTTTCACAAGTGAGAAGTCCATAATGGTACCCAGACACTTTATCTCCACAGACTGGACACAGTTCCTCAAGGTCTTCATCATAAGAGTAATTCACCATTTTAAACTGAGACACTGGGGAAAGGAGAAATAGCATATTGGATTAGAAATTACATTAATAACTCAGATTTCTGCAACTGTTCTTATCTACAGAAAAAGCTGGGGGGGAGAGTTTTATTTTTACAAACATAGCCTGCATTGAGACATGCAACTTTTCATCAGCAGCAAATCTGCCTGATATCAAAAAATAGCAAATCTGCAAGTGGAACAAAAAGCCCATCAGCTCCTCAGTTCTACATTGTAAGCATTTATATTTGCAGAGTGTCCTTAACCTAGTCCTTAAGTTTATGGAATCAAAACCAAAATGAATTCATTTAAATCCGAAAATTATCAGAGGCAAGCTTTAAAAAAAGCAGAGTGAAAAGATTAAGTCACTTGTGTATTTAAAATAACTCCGTTCGTTTCCTTTAAAGTTTTATTTCAACATCAGCCTGCAAATATTTACTTAGCCTAAACATGTATCTCACAAAGACAGCACTTTTGCGCCGTGTTACTTGCAAAACCAACCTACCCCGCCGTTCCCCGCACTCCTTATCTGGGGGTGACCACCACCCCTCCGAGCTAGCTCTCTCTGCCGCCCTGGCCCAGCCGAGGCGCTGAACCTTTCGCAGCCTTCGCTCCCGCCGCTACGGGACGGATGCTTTTAGTCCCGATTGGCGCGGCTCGGCAGAGGGAGAGGGGACCCGGACAGCCTTTCTTCAGGGGCCTAGCCGGTGCACCCCTCCGGTATTGGGGGCTGGCAGCAAACCTGCGCGCCGGTACCGCCCGAAGTTTCTGCCGCTCGGGGAGGAAGGAGCCGTCAGGAGGGGAGTGAAACAGGCTGAATGAAGGCACTGAGCGCGGTCACTCGAGCCGGGCTCCCCCTACAAAGGGCTCTAGTTATTCCCCAAAAGCAGCCCTGCCGCTCACCGCGAGCACGGTTTCTTTCCCCTTCCCTGCTGCTAAACCCCCGATCTCCTCGGCAAGCGCAGCAGCAGGGAAGGACTCCTAAGCAAGGCGAGAGGCGCCGGGTATCGCAGCGGAACCGCTTAGGATGCCTCCTCTTTGCCGGTAACCCCGTAACTGCCACAGTTCGGGGGCACCGGGGCGGTCAGAGTCCGCCCCCAAGCCCCCAGGCCGAGAGATGCGCATCCCTCCGCCAAGGCAAGGGGGCTGCGCCCCGGCGCTCCGAGGATGAACGCGCCAGCACGCAGCCGTGAAAACGCTTCCAGAGCGACCCCGGCTCGGCCGACGACCGCCGCCTGCCAGAGGCGTGGGGCGGACACAGGGCGGCCGCAGGCGGAGGAGGAGGAGGGCCCGGCCCTCCCCTCTGCTCCCCCGGCCCCGGCTGCAGGGCTCGGCGCTGGGACGAAGTTCCCCTTCCTCCCAGGAAAAACCAAGTGGGAAAGCAGGGGTTTTCCAAGCGCCTAGCCCTGGCACGGCGCCTCCTCCGAGACGAGGAAAAGGGTGTGCGAGCCGCCCCCAGCACCTCCGAGGCCCCCGCTCCACCCCGCCTCTGCTTCCCCAGCTGGCTCACAAAGAGATGGGATAATTTCCGAGGAGCAGCCAGGACGGGAATTTCTGCCCCAGGGGAGGCGGGACGGCCAGTGCCCGCGCACCGTACTGCCGTCTCCGAGGCAGGGAGCCGGCCCCTCTCTCCCTTCCGCGGCGGCCCTTGGACAGGGTCTCCGCCACCTCCCTCAGCGCAGCGTTGCGACCCGGAGTGGGGCATCGGGAACGGCCCCGTCCCGCCCCACAGAGGCATTTCCAGCGCCACCCCAGCTCGGGCATCCCGTTGCCTTCGCGGGTACCCGGCAAAGGCGCAAATCCGCCGCGGCGTCGGGGCTCTTTGCTGCGAAGTTTCGCGCCTCCGCTGCCACCTGCGTTGCCCGCGGGACAGAGCTCTCTGGGCTCCGTTTCGGGACGATGCGTGGCTCAGAGGGTGCTCGGCAGGACTTACCCGCGTTATTCCCCCTGTCATAAACTTCGCGTCAGTTTTGCACGGACCGGGAATGAGACCGAGCTCTCCCGGATCCGCAGCGGGGCCGGTGTTCCCGAGCAGAGACCGGAGCGGGTGGCGGCGGGGAAGCTCGCAGGCACCAACGGTAAACTTTTTTGGCAGGACGAATGGGTGCCAAGTGCGCGCGGAGGGGGAGCGCCGTGCCTTTCCCTCCTTACCTTGCATGTTTTCCGGCATCTGCCCCTGTTCCCCATTCGACCGGGCGAGTCCCAGGGCCTCCGTCTCCACTTTGGGCAGCATGACAAGGCGGCTGCGGGCCGGGCTGGTGGATCCGTGTCCGTCCGCGACACCAGCACCTGGACACGGCAGCACAGATTTAGCTGGAGCAAGGTGCGCTCGGCGGCCGCTGCCTCTTCCTCCTCCTCCTCCTCTTCCCTCCCTTAGCTCCACGCCAGCCCTTGCCCTGCTGTAGCGGGAGCAACCGAGCGGCCCCAGCCGCCGGGAAGCGCCGCCGGGTGCCCGCGGCTGGGGGAGCCGCGGAGCGGTAGTCGGGTTGCAGGCGGAGGGGGCGGAGAGGAGAGGAGGAGGAGGAAGATCGGGGGTTGCCGGGGAGGAAGGAGGAACCCCGGGAGCCGGCAGCAGCTCCGCCCGGGGCTCAGCGCGGCGGCAGCTCGGCGCCCCTATCCATGCGGAGCGGCACAGTGAACGGGAGCGCTCTGCCGCCGCTGGTGCTGCTGGACAGGGTTCCCACCCCCGTCCCCCTCCTCCCTTCCTCCCTCCTCCTCCTCCTCCCCCTCTTCCCCCCGCCACAAGTGCGGAGGTGCCGAGTCGGGACCTCTAGCCCCTGGCCCGCGGGGAGGCGCTCCCGGAGCCCGGGGGCTGCAGGGCGCGGGGGGCTCCGGCGAAGGGGGGCCCTGACACCGCCCTTGCAGCCAATAAGGCAGAGGTGGGATGAGCAACACCTCCCGCACACATACACATACAAGCTTGCCAAGCGCGCTCACCCCCTGCCCAGTTGTTAAGTCGTGCTGCAGAGTGGGGGAATTCGGCTGAAGCCACTCATTCCACTCCCCAGCAGAGCCCGACGGGCCACCGGCCGCACAGATCCGGGCTGCGCCTACCCTTCCTCCCGCGTTGTGCCTTCTTAATGGCCGGTAGCCCCGCTCCAGCCAGCTGCGGTTGCGGAACCCCAGCCCTCGCTTTCCCTCCGGGCGGGCAGGGGAAGTAGCGGAACCCCCTGCGCTTGGAGAACCCCAGCCCTTGCGGCCACGTTGCCGCCACGCAGCCCTAGAGCCTGAGAAAAGCGTGCGGGAGCCGAGCTGGAGCTCGGTGCACGTATTATGGCTCTTTAGGTCTCTCGCCCCTAAACTTCTTGCGAAATCTGTCGGTGCCGGTTGCATCGTTTGTACAAATGCCAATGCCCTCGCAGAGCCGTCGCTTGAGCAAGAGCCCCCTTTCCCTAGCTGACGGTGCAGCGAGCGGCACTCGTTTCCAAGTCGTCCCAAAGAACTCGTTTCTGGGAAGCGGGCGGCCCCGCGGGGCGGCGGAGGGTCCCGGCGGAGAAGAGGTGCGAGTCCCCGGGTTGAGGAGGCCGGGGATCTACCCGTCCGCACTGCTTTTCCCACCCCCTCTCCAGGAGCATCCCGGAGGGTTCCGTGCCGCCCCCGCCGCGACGCGTAAGGTTGGCGGTGTGGGATGAGCGATATTTGCACCTTTGAAAGCATCTGAGGCCCCCGCCCGAGCGCTCGGCTGCCCCTGCTGCTCTGACTCCGTTGGGTATATTAAGAGATGAAAATATTTGGCGGTGAAAATTGCTTCCGATTGAAAGTGAGGCGTGGAACTCTCCCCGGTGCAGGGTATGCCATTTCCTATCGTCTAGGAGAGAGAGTTTGTGAAATCTGACCCGTGTTGTAACTTATTAAATATCTGTGACGGTCGCAAGGTGACCAGCGGTGGGACAAGCCCTCCAGATGCAAAGAATGGACTCGGCTGTTCTCATTCCTAGGCATTTTAAACTTTTCGCATTCGGTAACTGGAGGAAGAGATTTTTGCTAATTCAGGCCAGGTCCCGACCCAATCCAACACTAGCACCATTGCAGTAGGAATGTCTCTTTCTTTCCTTCTGTGTGCAGAATTTAGGGTTTTGGAAATGTACCCGGCGTGCAGAGAGGCTCGGACCTCTCGGGCTCCTTCCATTCCCATCTTTTCCCCATTCCCGCTTGGACGAGCAGGCGAACTCTTGATCTATATCAACACGTTATTTTTCAAGTTATTATTTCACAATTTATCAGTTCGACGGCCACTTCAGTTTTTGCGCTGCAACTTGGCGAGCTGCAGCAGCGCCTAAGACGGCTAAGGCGGGATGTCTGAACACCATCCCGAGAGAATGCCTAGGCAGAAGTAGCTCGGGTTAAGACCCTATCTCGGCCTTTAGAAAGTTGTTCCCAGATACTTTAATTAACAAACAAACCCCCTCGCACGTGTAGCGTCGCCCTGCGCTGAGCCCGGGCGGCTCAGCACTGCCGGCGGCGGAGGCTACGCTCTGCTCCCCCGGGCGCCTACCAGGAGGGGGTCGGGGCTGCAGGCCGGGGATCTCACGCTGCGGCCCTCTGGCCTTGCGAGACTGCGGTCGGCCCGCGTCAGCCTGCTGCTGGCCCGACCGGTGGCCAGAGGACCCCGGTGATGGTTCGCAGAGGGGCTTCGCCTCCTCGCAGCGCTTTCCCCCAAGAGCAGTGTTGTCAGAGCACAGCTCCGGCTGCGTTTACAGCAAACCGTGGGAAGTTTAGTACACATCGGTAGGACACTGCCGGACCTGAGTCGGTGAGCCCACTGCTCTCCGTCGGGGACAGAACAGAGCCTGTCGCTTCCTTGCCGCTCGCCGCCGGGTGGGTCATGCCGTTTTGGCGATGCCTCGCCGGGGCGCTTCGTGCTGCCGCTCTCGTTATTGCTGCTCCCACGTTTTAGGCGAGAGACAGGGAAGGAAACTCCGTGTCCGGACAGGGCAGGCAAAACTGTCCCGAGCGCAGCAGAGGCCAGACTGGCTACGGCCCGCGCAGGCTGCCCAGCCGGGATAGCCGCCTGTCCCCGGGCCGGCTCTCCCCGACCAAGAGTGGGGCACGGCCCTAGCACCGGTCTCCGGACTCTTCACTCCTACTCGTGGATTTGATGTCATTCCACCGGAGAAAGGTTTGGAGCGAGTTCAAATTGTACATCGCAAAGCTACTCTGCGAGCTATCGCTATGGATGAAAATACTTTGGAGTGGTTATTATACATCTACATTTCTCCGAAGTAACAGTTTAGGGCAGTACATATTATAAATGATACCTGGTCCCTTGTGGCTACGTTTAATTTAACATGGAGTTCTAGCTCTCACGATTGCCTTGAGCAACCTTAATTACCCTTTCTTCTAATCTCTTCTCTATTCCGTACTAAGTTCTCAAAACTTTTTTTAATGTGATTTGTCTCCTGAGTTTGCCTGCCTTGTTCTGACTTTGCCTGAAGGTCTTGATTGACGCGTGTAATTATAATTATAAAAGATGATGGCTCGGGGAGCCTCCAGTAGCCTTGATTAGTACGAGGAGCAAGACCTGGAATATTTTATACATCCCTATTTAAATGTATGTACATTTACATTAAAAAACCCCGTAGTCTAATTTTAAATAATCTGAAGCTTCTCCCACCTCTTTGTTTTCAAGGTAGAGGGTTCTGTGGGATTATATTTCAAGGAAAGCTCCAGTTTCTTACAGGTTCAAAGAGGCCACAGAACCTGGGCAGATTTCAAAGCCTTTTTCCCTAGGCAGGGACATTTCCAACTTTGAGGGTCTACTCGATGAACAACAAACAGCACTCTCCCTTCTAGCTTTGTGCCCGAAAGTGTCCCGAAGAAGGTTTGATTTATCTTCCCAGCCAACTAGAGGAAGAAAACTTTTTTGAGGGAAAGCTCAAGACGAACTTTGTGGAAGCAAATAAAATAATTAAAAAATTGGAGGACCGAAACTGGGAAGTCTAAATCCAAACCCGATTAAAAAGACTTATGAGGGAAGTATTTCAGGAGAGAATTCCACATGCTGTCCCCGCCTTCCTTTCCCACTGAGTACCTCCGCTTGCCGCCAGCCTGAACAGGCACAGACTGAAACCAGTGGTTTCAGGCGAGCACGCGAGTCACTGTCACGCAGCCTGTCCCCGGCACAGTCACACAGCACCGGGCACCGGCAGACGTGGCACCGGGAAATGTCCCGGAGAAGGCAACGTGCGGCAGGCACAGGATCCGTCTGCAGCTGGGAAAGTTTGTAACTTGTAAGTTTCCTCTCCTCTCCTCATGTCTTGCCCTTTCATCTCATGTCTTGCCCTCTCTCCTCCTGCCACAAACAGGTCGCCCCTACATTACGAAGGTACCTCGGAACCTTCCAAATCCCGTAGCCAACAGGCTCATCTCACCACTTGACCGAGGAAATACTGCTTTGAGTTCCTAGGGATTCATTTGAGCAGAGGCTGTTTGTGCCTCCAACTCAGGCTTTAGAAAGTGAACTGTCCCTGCTAGAGAACTGAAAAAAAAAAAATAAAACAACAAAAATATACTTTTTTTCCCCCTGTAACTTTTCTTTTGTCAGTGAGAGTGGGTACTTCAGGCTGAAATGCTTTCTCTAATAAACCTCACACCACCGGGTATCACTCTCCTAAGCCTATTGCCTTTTCTGGTTTTTTCCTTATGGGAATCATTCCCTGTTGCCTTACAGAGATGTCGGTCCTCTTCGGTCCAAAATAGAGAACCATTTCCAGAGAGTCAGTTATCAACCAGGATAGCTTATTTTTCGAGGCCCGGCCAAGCTCCCTCCTTGCTGCAGACCCTGCAGGACGCGCTGCTGCTTCTGCCGCCTCACACACACCTGGCAGCAGCGGGATGCACAACCAGGGCAGGCTTCGGAACGAGGAGCGAGCAGGGAGAAGCACGGCAGGGATTGCCTTTCTTTTATCGCTGAGTGAGTCAGCAGCGTCTTCACCTCGCCCTGTCACTGTCGGCTCCGTCCCACCCGGGCCGGGTCGCGGGGTGCCGCCGTGCCCTTCTCGTGGGGCCGCCCGCAAGACGTGTGGGCAGGGACGGCCAGGGATTTCTTGCTGCAAGGCAGCTTTCCGACTGGGATTTTGCCGGACAAACCATAAGGCGTGGAAGGGCTGAGGCCCCGAGGAGGTGCGAAAGCGGAGAGGCAGCGTTGGGCGCCCCGCAGGAGGCGGCGAGCCCTGCCCACAGCTGGCGGGAGGGGTTCCCTGGATCAATAGCAGCCGCAGCAAGCCGCAGCCTTTCCCACGCGGCAGCCGTTATCCATCAGGGCACTTGAAGATCCAGTTTTGCGAGAGGGAACTCTGATAGATTTTTTAAATTATCATTATTATTATTATTTCCCCCATAAATTACAGGAGTTCCGTAGGTCAAACACCCTCTAGTCCCGCTCTGCTAGGACCTGTTGCCGCTAACGATGCGACGGAAAAAGGGCGATCGCTCTGATCACTCCCGCCTTGCTGCGGGGTTAGAGAGTTCCCTCTCCCTGCCAGGAGACGAAGAGGTGAATCCCAGCGCAGGGCCCCTCTCTGCCCCCGCCCGCGGAGCTCCTCCCGGGAGCGGAGCCGTGACCGGCGCGGTGCTGCGCGGTTGGCAGCGCTGCGGGCGCAGCCAGGCTGAAGGGACGCTGCGGGCCGTCCTAGCGCTCCGCTCCGTCGCGGTAAACCCACCGCCCGTTCCACGCACGGTTAATTATTTCCTCTTTTCAGTAGGCTCTTTTGTTTCTGCCCGTGCTGCCCTTTTGGAGCCGAGAGTGGAACATCTAGTTAAAAAAGCCAGAGCTTGCTCTGTAGCTAGAACTCCAAATATATTTGTGTATAAAGCAAGAATCCTGTCAGGGTTGAGCACCTGTCTCTGTATCATAAGAGATAATTGATTTCTATTCTGCGCAGGCAGGCTTAAAAATGAAATTTCTTTTGCTGAGGCACCTAACCTTGGTCTGTTGGTGGGGAAAAGAAAAAAAGATATTTTAGGTCTGCCTCTTCCCCCCCCCCTCCCCCCCATTATGTTTTGAAGCTTGGAAAACTTTATTTGGAAAATAATTTAATAGCTGATCTTCATCATTAAGAAAGTTCAAGCTCACATTTATGTATATATATTTTTTGTGCAAGATTTCTCCACACATAAGCATTAAATCATAAAACAAACCATGAGAAGATAAACTAGGCATAGTTTATACTGAGAAATCTTGATAAGGATTGTGTACATATGCGTGCCTGTTCATTGTATGTAAGAATGTATTAATATATAAGGTGGCATATATATGTAACACACATAGCTTACTCCTGTAATATGTGAGTAAACTCAGGACATCAATAATAATTTGTCATGAGAAGTTGGAACGGTTTGCCTCAAAATGCAGCCAAACACAGCTCCTGCTGCAGTTAATTGTTCCCTTTCACTCTATAGAAAGCCAAGTTTGAGAGCTGACCTTTAAATTACCCACACGGACAAGTGGCTGCAGGCGTTTTGTCAGCATCAAAGGTTTCCCTCTGGAGAGCACAGTCATCATCATTGTTAAGTTTCCTCATGCATTGGGGTATTTAAAATCAGACTAACTGGAAAAAAATCGGGCATAAATGTAAATGCTGCCCCTTTTGCAGATAGCTCATTTGCAATATAGCTACAGGGAAAGTATTTAATAGGAAGAAAATGGATAAAAGTAAAGAATAACAGCAGAAGTTCACTGTTATAACAAAATCAGCTACTGCTAATGTCTTGCAAGACAGCCCAAACTATTGACTCCTGTGGAAGCTTTGCCCGCATCATTGCTTGTCAAAACCCTAATACAAACTTTTAAACATAGTATTTGCTCTCTTTGTTAAGAACATAAAATTTATTGTATTATAAAAATGATGAAAATGATGGTGATGATAATAACAGTATTAACAATGTAAAACAAACCTTGCCAAACTCAAGAGCACTGATTCTAATACTGTAAACTGCCTGAGGACATACATTAAAATTAAGATGACAGTAAGAATTACACAAGCTGAAGAATTACACAGTAAGAAACTACCAGTAGATTATTTTTCCTCTTATGTAACTATTTTTTCAAGTTAAATAATCATAGCTAATGCTTATAAAAATTGCATAGGGTCCCTAAGGACACTAAGACAAGAGGCTGATTAGAGAAAAAAGAAAGCTAGTCAAGTAGCTTTGTGATTTTGCATTGATGCGAGCTGGATGAGGCCCTCCTTGCTGGGAGAGAGACAGGTCATTCTTGCTGTGGCATGTCACTGATTCACACCAAAACCTTACTGTTTCCCATGTGGGTGCATCTTTGCAAAGCCCTGATGAGGGCTGGACCTGCCTTCCTTTTCCATGTGTTTCTAGGAGCAGAGCTGTGTGGAGGAGCATCTCATGCCCATGGAGAAGCACCAGAGGGTACCACGGGTGTGATCCATGGGGCATTAGTCCTCCAGACATTTGTTTGCAGCCCAGTGTACCTTGCTATGGTATTGGGTGCAGTGGTGTAAGGCAGGAGAAGAAGGTGAAAAGGAGCCCGTAGGTGCCAGCTGCCTGGGACACAGCCAGGTGCAAGGTGGGAGACCTTCTCGTGGGCACCCTCCCCTTCCCCAGGAGAAGCAGCAGCTCCACCCAGGAGATGAAGTTCATGTTTCAGCTATGTGTGAGGCTATTTCCTTTAGCTGTTGTTTTGCCCTCCATCCCCACCATGCCAAAGCCTCCTTTGATGGCAAGGTGCCCATATCACACCCAGTGTCAGGTCAAGTGCCTTGCCTGCCATGTGATGACACAGTGGAGGGGCAAGAGGAAGACAGTGAGCCTTGGTTCCTACACAGGGGCCAAAGTTCCCTCCTTTCATCCTTGTCATAAAACCCTGCACCTTGCAAAAACTCTGGGCTTTGGAACCTGCAGTGCTGCTGTGCTGGCTTGTGAAGAGCCTCCCACTCCATGAAGGAGAGGTTTCCTTTGGCAAGCCCTCTCCAGCCCCTCTTGGCCCCAGCCCAAGCACAGGCTGATGGGGCAGGGAATGCTACCACCCTGCCAAAGGAAAGGCACCATGTTCCCAGTGAGAGGCAGAATAACCTGAGATAGGAAGTGTGAGGAGCAGAGCAGGGAGGTGGTGAGGAGAGGCACCCAATGGGGCTTGGCCACAGCCACTGCAGCCCTGGCAGCCTGCAACAGTTGGCTGTACCATGCCCCTCATGCCTGCAAGCCTGAGCAACCTGTGCCTGCTGACTTTCTGATGGACAGTGAGTGCTGTTTCCATGTGCTCCTGAAAGCATTCACTTCTTTGCTGCTCTGAAGTCTTGACTGACTTTTATCACCCAACCCACCTGCTGAATGATGATATATCTGCATTTTTAGCTACGAAAAATAATCTGCATGTTCAGCTATGAAAAAGAATCTGCATTTGACATTTGTATTACAGAGAAGACCCAAAATCATTCCTGAGCTTTCCTTCAACAAGAATAGACAGATTAGAGGCAATTTAAATCTTATTTTTGAAAATGCTTATACAAGCACACAAAATTTCATAGTCCCTAGCAATTGCAATAGATAAAGATACCAATAATGATTTCATTCTATATTTCATAATCACATTACTTCTGGGCAAAAATTGACTGAATCATCATCTGCTTCCTTACGTTTTTGTGTTGCATTGTGAGGTTCTTTTCCACCACATTACACAGACAAATGAATCAGTTTTGTTGGCTTGCCCAACTGTAATGATTGTTTCAGTCTGGACAGCCCTAAGTCTAATAGATATGTACACGCAGAGTCTTCAAAACAGTTAGAAAGCTGTTACTTACCAACTGGTGTAAGTCCATGTTTTATAGATTCCTGTGTGCTGGCTGTGTGGGAACCAGAAGACATGACTAGGTGTAAATATACCGTGCTCTTGGGTGCAAGGTGTGCAGCATTGAGTACAAAAGAGGTGCAGCCTGTCAACTTCTCTGGCCTTGAGAGGCAGGCTACAATAACCTTCAGTGAAAGTCAGCGTGATGAGCCACAACAAAAGAAATGATCCAAGAATTCAGAAAGTAACAAGCATGTCTTGGAGTGGACTCTGTCCTTTTTCCAGCATTAGTGACCTGCTGTAAACCATGCATCCCACTTTGTGATAGTCTCTAATCAGAAGAATTGGAACTTGTGATAGGTTTGGCCCTGTCACGTGACTTTGTTCAGCTTGATAAGGGGAGCCTGTTATAAAGTGACAGCAAAAGAGATAAGAACTCTTGGCAGATAATGACAGAGCAATGATTAACCTAGAGTGGAGAGGTGCTATGAAGCCCAGAGAGTGGGAGGTTGTAAAGTTGTGGGGTCATAAGATCATACTGAGTGGATGAAAAGACATACCAACGTAAGTGGAATGACTATAAACCCAGACTTGTGACCTGTATTCTTCATGTCATCCCCTCTTTGCACAGTGGACAGCAAGCATGGTTGGTTTGGGCTTCTGTAAACACTCTTTGGATGGCAAAACAAGCAAGCATTCATTTCTTGAAACAGGCTTTGGAACAAGCTTAGCGTTTTACACCCTGAGTAACAGCATCAGCACATCTCTCGTGGTGGTTTGTCAGACAAAACCATTTCATTGCTTCAGTCCTCAGGCTAGAGACTGGCTTCAGGTTGTAGCAATTCAGTTAAAAGTATACACTACTTTCTCAGTAAAGAGTTTTACAGCATGGTTAAACATTGATATCCCAGGATTATGATCCATAGGCAGTACTGTGCTCACCTCTGAGGACAATACACAGTGTGTCAAATGCCTGTCAAGTGTTTTGAGGTAAATCATTATCACAGAGGTGCTATAAAGTGTAGAGGACTGGGAGATTTTTTGGTGGCTCAGGTTCTTCCAGAGGGAAGGCAGGGGCAGGCTGGCTCCTGGGGGATACCCTGCTGCATTCCCAGCCCCTGGCAGCTGTAGCCTGATAGATGAAGTCTGTATGCACTCTGCGAGCTCAGACACAAGCCTGAATAATCAGACCATATTTGATATTTCAAGTCTTTTGGAAAACAGAGTGAAGTTGTTCCACTGTGGGCTAGATCTGAAGCCTCTTGAAGTCAGGAGGAGATTTTTCCTCTTTAATTCTGCAGAGGGCTGTAAGGCAGCATATGGTCTTTTATAGACTTTGTTGTAGTGGTTAGACTTTGAGGATAAAGAAGCAGGCAAGGTAGCTTATGCTCAAACTGAACTGCTTTCCAGGCTTCTCCTGGCCAGCATGAGAGCTAGAGAGCTGGCCTGAAAATGGGATTGGTGCAGCAAACCATGTAGTGCTTGGACCTTACAGCCAGGACCCCTGAATTATCGCTCGGTCTGTGTGGTATTGCCTCACGCTAGAGCCCTTTGCAGCAAGGGTGGCAGGCTCCAGAGGAAAGGCTTGGCTTTCCAAATTCATACTAAATAACTGCATGTGCATTTTTGTGCATTATTTACCATGTTGGAGTGTATCAAACAGACAATTGTTCACTCAGATAATAAGTCACAATCATAAATACTCATTTTCTCTGTGGTGCATGCAGCAAGTAAAATAATGTAGATTTGTGCACCAAAAACTTCCAGAAATCAGGTTTCTCTTCCTCTTTTCTATACTTGAAATTGTAAAGTGAGCAAACTGTACCAAGGTATTAATAGACAAGTCTGATTAAACAGATACTACGAGTGTTTTCTCAAGGTCACTGACTCTTCTTGTCTGTTCAGACTGAGTGAGAGCTGGAAGGTAGCTTTTGCAACTGATTTCACACAAACTCAAAGAATTTGATTCCCTGTCTATTCTACTTCATTTGGTCAACCAATAGGTTCTCAATTCTATTCACAAAAAATGAAAATAATAATTTATTCCATCAGGAAAAGAATGTATTTTGGGACTGGGGTTAAAATGAACAAGAAATGCTGCAAATGATAGTGTGGTTAGAAACTTTCCCGTGTCACCAGAGATACTGCTGAAGCACTGTTGGCCCATACACAGGAGTCTCCATAAAGGAATCTGCTGTACATGGGGGAGAGAGATATTAAATCATTTGAAAGATAAAGAAACTTTATGCTTTTAGCTTCAAACCCTGTCATTCCTCTCGTTTTTTATTTGCATCAGTATCAAATGTCAGGGTCACTAAAAAATGTTCTTTTTTTCCCCTTTCTGATACTTTGTCTCCATGGATAAGGGAATGCAGGCCAGGTGCATGACCAGACAGACTTTCTTTGCCTTTCTTTATACCTAGTTCAGTGAGGGAAAATAAAGTCACCGCGAAAATCCAGGATTATCTAGATTAGCCGGTGATCCATCAGTTCAATGCATTTAGGAGTGATACATTTGGATACAGTTGAAAAAAGTACATGTATGGCTAGGGTTCACGAACAAAGCTCCAGGGAGGGCTCCACCCACGCTCCTCCTCAGCGCCTTTTCCAAGCACACTGATAAAAAGAGGCTAGCAGATAGCACCCTCGAGCCTGCACAAGGGATTTTTTTAGGTGAGACACAGCATGCACAGAGCTGGACCCACCCTTTAGTCCTAAGGTTCATCTGCCAGGGCCTAGCAAGCTAGGACGCTGGCAGCCAAGTCCTTAGGACATGAAAAAAGTACATAAGAGTGTGCATAATGAGGCATATGAATTGTACCACAGAAGCTAAGTACCTGAGTTTAGGGCTGAATACATAGCTTGGTCAGGAGCTTTGAACTGCATCTTTTCACCTGGAAGTCCCTGGTGAAGCAGCCACTGACCTTACTTGGAACAGCTTTTCCTAACCATGGCTGAAACAAACTCATTTTCCTTCCTTCCTTCCTTCCTTCCTTCCTTCCTTCCTTTCCTTCCTTCCTTTCCTTCCTTCCTCCCTTCCTCCCTCCCTTCCTCCCAAGGTGAGACAAGGCTTTTGGAAGGTAATTCCAGCATTTCACACATGCTCTTCTGTCTCAGGTCTTCAAGGAAGAAAATGTTTCATTGAGAAACATTTAGTGTCTGGTTCCCTTCCAGTTCTAGGCACAGTCTGAAAATCCCTTGTGGTCTCCTGTGGCCCCTGGTGCCATAACTGTGCCCACAGCAGAGGGAGCATTAAACTCATTGCCCACGCGAAAGTGTGGGGAGTGATACCCATGTTCCTAGAATCCTTGGATGGGTAGGATGAGCTCATTAGCCTTCTGGCAGTCATCCTAGGAGAAGGACAACTCTGATTCCAAACCCGGGCAGATGGAGCTCGTTTAGCCCTGTAAGGCCTTCCAGCTAAGAGGTTAAACCTCTGTCCTAAGGACTTGGCTGCCAGTGTCCAAGCTTGCTAGGCCCTGGCAGATGAACCTTAGGACTAAAGGGTGGGTCCAGCTCTGCGCATGCTGTGTCTCACCTAAAAAAAATCCCTAGTGCAGGCTCGAGGGTGCTATCTGCTATCCTCTTTTTATCAGCGCGCTTGGAAAAGGCGCTGAGGAGGAGCGTGGATGGAGCCCTCTCTGGAGCTTCGTTCACGAATCCTAGCCATACATCCCTTCCAGTTCTTGCACGATGAAATTGTTCCTTTTTTGTCCCTCACACAAACGTAGGTGATTTCAAGAGCTTGGCAACAATCCCTCCTTTGATTCTTGCACATCAAATTATTTTGCAACAATTCAGCACAAAAATGGAGTTGGAAGGAGTTTCTCCTCTCCTGAGCATTTTCACAAGTGGCATTTGGGCACAAAAGGATGTTAAGAAGCAAGCTCTGGGAATGTTCTGATGAATGAACAGTGACCTTCTCAAAGAGTTTTAATCCTTGAGTTGATGTAAATCTAATTATGTCTGTCAGGATTTTGTGTTACTATTATAACATTTTGGGTATTGCTCCTCTGAATCCACTATATTCCTTCTTGCCTTTCCATACCATCTCAAGGGATTGTAACCTTTATTATCAATACATCTCATAAGAAGCAAGTGTTCAGCACATCACACATCAGTGAGGGACATGATCCTCATCATACTGACAGTCCAGAGCAGGCATGGCATTGACCCTACCATGACATCTTGCCAGGCAGGAGATAGCTGCTCCTGAGAGTACTCCAGTTGGTTTCAGCTGGAGGTTTGCTTAGGTGGAAAGAGATTTGCAAACTCTGCTCTTTGATCTGGAAATCACTCTTTTACAACCCCTCTTCATTTCAGTCATCCCAATATTCCTCCTGATCTATCACAAACATTTAAAATTCTTTTGGATGCTTGAGTGTATTTTCTCTACCTTCATGAATTTTATATTATTTAACATCTACAAACCCAAGGCATTAAAAACACAGTTTTATGCCTTTCCCCCACTAGTTCTGTAAAAGAAATTAGGAGAATCTGATGCAGCTGATGTTCTTTTGTATTTTTCAATGAAGTAACTACAGTACTGAAATAAAGTTCTAATTTATGAAGTTATTTCCAATAGTGGATTCTTGGTTCCTCTTTGGTCTTACAGTATGACTGCACTGTTGAATGTCTGGTTAGTTTTGGTTTCTTACACGTATGTATGTTACATGCTCTGTTTATCACCTCAGTAATAGAGTGTAACAGCATTAAAATACATTTCAGTATAAGCTACTCCTTACTTGTGATTTTCAGCATATTCTGATGAGAAGAAACATGGTAAATTCTTTGTGGCTGTTGAAAATGTGAACTGTTTTCGCTGATTCCATAAGTAGGATGAATATTTTAGTCTCTCACATTTCTGTTCTCTGTTTGGATGAACACAATTTAATAGATATCATATTTAGAAATTGATAATGAATTGTAGGAATGATAAAATTGCTTCCTATGACTTGTTCCTAATAATTACTCCTGAAAATTTTTCTGTGAGTATTTCTGCTGATAAATTAATATCTAGAAGAGAAGGGAAATGCAGACATTTGAAAATAATTTCTTAGGTGAAATGAGCAATCAGGAAACCTGCAGGACTGCTCAGAAGGAAAAGTCAGTTGTGTGTAGAAGGAAGCATACACTTGTGGATGACAGAAGTCCTCTTTTGGTTTGAACTGAAGGAGCAGCACGAGCTTTGGTGGGACACAGATTTAGTGCTAGCTCTTTGCACTGGAGAAATAAAGTTTTTCATTGGTGTGAGAAGAGCTATCTAGACAAGTTTTATCTGTGGAGAAATAAAGCTTTTTATTGGTGTGAGAAGAGCTATCTAGACAAGTTTTATCTGTCTGTCTATGTAAGTAGCTTCAATTTTAATTCCTTGCACACCTCCTTTTTCAATAATCTAACTTACTGGCACAGGAAGAGAAAGGATATTAATTACTTATGGAACCTTTTCAAAGCTTATCTGGGAGATGTTTACTAGAAATAGGAACAGAGTGTTTGACTTTGTGAGAAAAGAACAGATTTCTCTGAAGCAGGCAGGGGGAATTGACTTCCATGTAGGTAGCAGTAACAGGTGTTGTGAACTCATCCATCACCTCGCATAGCACTCAGGAGCAGAAAACAGTTTCTTTTTAGAGCACTATTAGTAAAATAGTATTGTGCAAGGAGGAAAGGAGAAAGACCCTTAAATTGCATCTTAAGTGCAACTTAAAAACTTTTGGATTTGGTAGCTAAATTCTCTGTCCTTTCAAGACATGCAGATATGTGCAGGGATGACACTGCTGCCATCCCCTCCTCTTTAACCCCCAAAACCCCCAAAACCTTAGCTTGAGGCAGGATGGAAATACCAAGTCTTACCTCAGAAAACTACATCCTGAAATACTCTGAGTGCTCTGAGGAGTTTCTGACTTATTTCTCACCCATGGAGCAGCTTTGCTTGAGACCATAGAGATGATGTGAGCTGAATGTTGATGGGAGGTGAGACTGGCAAAGGAAAGCAGCTCAGAGCAGAGGGAGTCTCATTACTGAAACTCATTTCTTGAACCAGGACTAGAAGGATGTCTGGAGGCTAATGAACTCCAGAACAGCATCTAACACATGCTGGTTGGGCCAACTTTCTAACCAAAGGGAGAAATCAAGGCTTAGTGCTCAATCAGTAGGTTAGACCTGGTGCAGAGGAGCACTTCCATTTCTGTCTATCTTCCCAACCACCAAGAGCAGAATTTGTTCCATTTTCAAAGCTGACTGTCATTGGAAAGGACACTGGATAGAAAAGGGGGGGGAAAGGCCACTCAGAAGTAAGGATTTCTGATCATTTCATTAATAACTGTGAGAAATGTAGCACCTGGCAGGAGAGATAAATGGATTTTCCTAAGCTCTGTAACTGGCAGGTAAATATTGCTGTGGTTTATGACACCAATAATTAAACAGAACACTGGTCTTTCTCTTGGCAATTTAAAGCTTAAGGTGGTTGTTTTCTGGAGGCATTTGCTGAAATCTGAACAACAGTAACTAAGCTTCATAATAAAAAGAAACATAAATACCCTGTCCAATGGATATATTTCATAAGCATTCACAGCACTGAAAAAACACCATTTTTTCATTATTTTCTAGGAACAACTCTTGGTAAATATTGCAGTTCTTAAAAACCAAAACAAGTAGACTTAAGATCTGAGAAATACTCTATTCCTTCAAGAACATAGTCTCCCTAGTGCAGTCACATGAATAATAGATTAGGATAACATATTAATTAATATTTTTATCTCTTTTCATACAACATGCCCACAGTTTTTTAGGCAATATACTTATTTTATTTTCCATGCTTAGAGCACAGTGAAAAATGCAGATGACCCTGGCATTAGAGTGCCTGTATTTCTGGGGCAACAGCAGCACCTGGGATGGCTGAGGAGTCCTGGCTTTCAGAGAGCAGCTTTAATTGAGATTGTTAAGGCACCTGCAGTGGCATGCAAACCCTTAACTCCTCTTCAGCCATTCTGTTTGTGTTGTGCCTAGACCAAGTTCTTCATCTTAGATGAGAGATGAGGGCTTCTGGGTACCTCTACCACACCAGAGAATATGAACAGGTACTTCTAACACACCAGAGAATATAAACAGATGTTAAAATACTCTTATTAACTGTAAGCCCACATCAGTCTCATCCTAAAAGTGTTACTCTTGCTTTCCTCTGCTCACCACTCCTTACCCTCCCATTAAACTGAAATGCTTTTCAGTGGTCCAGAAAAGAGTGTGTACAAGTAAGATGGAGATTGGATTGTAACTGCTGGAAAATAGTGTTACAAATATATATGTAGACAATAAGAGATTTTTACTAGAGCAACAGCAGGAGGAGAAAGACCTAGAAGGTTCTGTGAGGCCTCAGAGTTCACTATCAAGCCTTAATGATCCTTACCTGCTTCACCTGGGCCCCCACTGATGCTCTCAGCCACAAGGCCCTGGGCTCATTTAAGCCCCAGCTGGGGCCTCAGCTTGTTCTCTGAGCTGTGCTGTGTGGAGGAATGTTCTGGAAATAGTCTTTGGATTTCCTGGCTGGGCCTCAGAGCTGGCTGGTTTTATTGCTTTCACCCAATGACTGCTGCAGTATCAGAAAGACTTGTCTTTGCTTTGTTTGGCCAGATCCTGTGTCTTGGGACTAAACAATCTTGGTGTGTTTCCTATCTAGCCTGGGTGGTTGATGCTCTTAGCTCCTGGTTTGCCTCCTCTTGCTGTTCCCTCCCTTACTGAAAATGGGGAGTTGTCGTTGTCATGGCTAGGCTTGGCAAATGAAGCTCCAGGGAGGGCTCCATCCATGCTCCTCAGTGCCTTTTCTAAGTGCACTGATAAAAAGAGGATAGCAGATAGCACCCTCGAGCCTGCACATGGGATTTTTTTAGGTGAGACACAGCATGTGCAGAGCTGGACCCACCCTTTAGTCCTAAGGTTCATCTGCCAGGGCCTAGCAAGCTTGGACACTGGCAGCCAAGTCCTTAGGACAGAGGTTTAACCTCTTAGCTGGAAGGCCTTCCAGGGCTAAACGAGCTCCATCTGCCCGGGTTTGGAATCAGAGTTGTCCTTTTCCTAGGATGACTGCCAGAAGGCTAATGAGCTCATCCTACCCATCCAAGGATTCTAGGAACATGGGTATCACTCCCCACACTTTCCCATGGGCAATGAGTTTAATGCTCCCTCTGCTGTGGGCACAGTTATGGCACCAGGGGCCACAGGAGACCACAAGGGATTGTCAGACTGTGCCTGAAAAATGGGGAGTAACTACTTCTATAATGAAGCACAGGACTTGCTGGGGGCTTGTGTGTGCTTTTCAGTTAGGATGGGGAGGATTTCCAAATAGTCTGTCTTGAAATTCTTCCTACAGGTAGATAGTTTGGGATTTTATATTATTTTATAAGTGGGAAAGCAATTTTGCTTGTGTAGCCCACAGTGAAGGGCAGCTGAGATGAACATGCTCTTTTCTTTTGGTAGTGCCTAGACCATGGATCTAGCTTGGGTAACACTTGCACCAGCTCCAACAGATGGTGGTTGCTGTGAGGGCACACAGTTTTCTCAGGATAGGCACAATTTTCTGATGTTTTTCAGTCTTGGAGGAAACATCCATTAAACTTAAATAAATGTGCTGGATCAATTATTTACCTTAAGCACATTGAGACAAATGCTGAATGACAGAAGAAGGAGGGAATGAGGTGGAAATTCTTTCTGAGTCAAGATCAGTGTTCAGGGAAATGCAGAGAGACATTGGCTTCAATTGGTGAAGATTCTAGCCAGCTTTTATAGTTTTCTTTATGAAAAGAAATAAAAAACCTCTTCTGGTGAGAACTGTTTTAGTCAAGCCACTGACTTGTAAGGAACAAATACTGAGACTTTATTTTGATGTTCCAAAAGTTTGGAAAATGTTGTGTAACTTTGCCACAGACTCTAGGATTTTGGCAGGAAGTCAGGCACTTCTATATAATTTCTCCTCTAGTATCAGCAGACTGAAGATAATAGAATTCAAGGAAAATTGTTGTAGCTTAAAATATTTCTACAACATGAATCAAAACACATTTTGTTACTTCAAGCACAAACTCTTTTCTTTTGCTTCTTAATTCTAATCTTCTTCTCCCTCCCTTTTAACTTCAGACCTCATTTTTCTTTCTTTGCCTGGTCCTTCACTGTCTTCTCTTATGGGCAGCTTTCTGAAAGCAGCTGCACAGGGAAAACCTCCCTTGCAGAGAGCTTTCTTGGAGCAGAACAGCTTGTGGAGCTCCAGCCTCAGTGGTTCTGTCACACAAAAAAGGCCCTGTTCTGGTTAAAAATGAAACAAACAGAACCCAAACACGTCAGCAAATGGTAAAAATGATACATGCTTTATCTCTGAGGCTTTTGAACAGATCTGAAGCTCATCCTGATCCTACTGCAGAAGGTGGTTTGTTGAGAAAGGAGGCAGTCATATATTGACATGGCTGGCTGAGCTGAAGCCTAAGTGGGAGGTTATTGTGTTGATAACTGCAAAAGTGAATACACATTTATTGTATCTGCAAGTGGTCTGTTGGGCTGAGTTCTAGGCAATCTTTAGGAGAAGGTATCACGTCTTATCTGTGAAACAGCTTCTCTGTCTTGCTTGCTACAAACCCAACAGTGATTGCCACAATTTGTCCAACCTGCCCAAAACCTAAGCATCCCACAATTTCCACAGCTGTGTTTTTGATTCTGCCAAACCATTTTTGAGATGAGCTAGCTAGAAAAATACAAGTTAAACATGTTAAAATGAAAACTGGGAGAAAACTGAGCCTTCCATACAGGACCTCTGGGTGCATAGGGGCAGAGGTTCATGGGTTGGACCTGTAAGCCTGCACCTTTCTGCTTGTAAAAGATAAAAAAACATCTTGAAAGCAGATAGACCAAAGTGGCTGGAGAGTGAAGAAGGTGATTCCCCACTTTATCTTCTTGGATTTCATTGCCCATGATGTTGAAAGCTGTCTGCAATGGGTGATACTTTGTACTTCTTTTTAAGCCTCAATTGCTTTTATACCATTGTTCTGAGGAGCCCTTCAGAGAATTTTGAATTGCTGTGATATGATTCAGTCCTAGACTCACTCAGAAGCACAAAGACCCCATTGTCCCACCAGGTTACCCAAATGTTGTAAAGGAGATTTTGCTGCCTGTAGCTTTCTGAATGGTTTAACACTTCAAAAGGAGAATCTGTATGAAAGTCCATATCTAGCATTATTAGCTAAAGTTGGGCAGGTGTCTTCTTAGGGTGACCTGGTGGTGGTGGGCAGGGGAAGAGAAAGCCCTTTCCTCCTTCCCTTAGAAATCTGGACATCAGCAGGGCACAAATCCACCTGGTGCTTCCTGGGTGATTGGGCAGAGAGACTCCTCCAGCACTGTCACCTATGTGTTTACAGGCAATTGCATCCTGCTCTGTTGACTTGCATTTCTTAGTCATAACTTGTTGTGGACAGTTTTTGACTTTGTGTTACTTCATTTCTTCTTCTCTGTAGTTACAAATGAATTAAAAGTTGTCTTTATTGATCTTTAGGAAAAAGAGTGGTGTGAGGCAATGCTGTTTTCACTAATACGAGCAGTTTCTGGTCAAAAAGGCTTAAGCTCTGTTAATAGGGAGGAACTGTTGTGTAGCAGGGTTTCCTGTACATCTGTGCTAAAGTGGAGTACATCTCATCCTTGTGAGGGAAGGGCAACAGATGAAGCTCTTGGTGTTATCTGTAACATGGAACAGAAAATGACAGATGAATGCATAGAAATCCTTATATCATGCTGGTATTTGTGTTGGAGCAAACTATTTTATAACCCAAGCTGTCACGAGGCACTACCTTAGTGGGATGAGGACAATGAGGAGGCAGAGTAGTCTGATGGTCTGTCTTTATTATGTAGTGTATCTGAAAAGTGTCAAAAGTGCATTTTTAATTGTGTGATGTGATTTGTTTTACTGGAAAACAGATGAGACAT
Source organism: Bucco capensis (assembly GCA_013396975.1). Classification (NCBI taxonomy): domain Eukaryota; kingdom Metazoa; phylum Chordata; class Aves; order Piciformes; family Bucconidae; genus Bucco; species Bucco capensis. The sequence continues at coordinate 107,131 of VWZO01009202.1, read as the reverse complement.
GCATGACTGCATCTAACATGCACAATATGGTCAGAATGCTTCTGGAGAACTTTAAAATTGTGATTCTACAGATGTTTTTAGCTCATAAAATATTAGTAGCATTACACCTTAGATCTACTGTGTTTTAAAATCATGTCATTGTCACATATCCCTTATCTGCCTACAGGACTGTGCAACATCAGTTAGTCTCCTTAGATTCAAAAGTTTTGGTAAAGTTGCTGTTGAGCTATGGTGATTGACACTTGCTGAAAATCTAGTCCAAGGTTCATAAAACATATTGAAATAAGAGATAACAGGTACCACAGAAATGCAAAATATTCTATCAGTGAGAGAAACAGAAGAAAATTGTCTTCAGTTTTTACCAGTGAAAAACACAGGAATTTGAATTAAGTCTTAGGCACTTTCTTACTTCAATCTGCAATGACTTCAGTTTTCCTGGTATCAGTTGTATATTTTGTTATACACAGTGAAATACCCTGCTTAATTTAATTGCAGCCTTCCACCTTGATTAACAACAGCCAAACTGGAATTGTAGTTGCTAAATCTTGGATATGAATAGTTTTCTAATGAATAGACTGAGGTAAAAAGATCTTAGAAGTATTTCAGTCTAAAAGGGAGAAACTGTTTGAAATGCTCTTTGTCCTTTTAAAATGCTTAGTCAGAAAAGGCAGCTTTATATCACATTTGGGTTTGCTGGCAGGCAGGGGTAAGGTGAGGAGTGGGATGTATTTTATGCAGCAGACTTGATTAATTGCTTCTACATGCCCTCATGATACAAAGAATTGTGAAGAGGAAGGTTTCTCAGTGACAGGTGGTAGGCTCTGTCAGTCCTGAGGTCTGACTGCTATAGCTCCAGCAGAGTATCTGGGAATTTAGTTTGGAAACCTTGGAAGTCAAATCAGGAATGATGTCTATTTGAACTGGCAGACTGGTGCTGAGCAGAAGTAATCCATGTTTGGAAGCTTTAAGGTGCCATTAGTTGTGAAAAAGTCCTTCCTGTCAGTGTTCCTGAAATGCCAACATTTTGAGGCATAGAGGTCTGTCCTTCTGCATATTCTTGAATAAAGCATAAGGTAATCCTTCTTGTAGGCATTATGCATGTGCATCCCATGGTGAAAAATGTGTGTGTCCTTGGGCCTGCTGGGACAAATTCTTCCCTTGATGTTCCATAAGGGAACATGCAAAGGAAAGTCATAGCTGTTGCTGATTTCTTCAGTACGCAGGGATGCAGATGAGGGCTGAATCCATCCCTCTGACCATACCTGATGCTTTGCATAGCAATGCTCACTGTGCTGACACCTCCTCTCATTTGCAAGAACGTCTGTGCAGTTTCCATTCCCACTTGAATTTTGGAGCCCTGCGTAAGAGGCTGGAGGGAACAGTGTGTCCTGTCAGCAGGAGTTATCTCTGGGATGAATCAGGCACATTGTTTGTACCCCTGCTTTTGACAGACGTGTTGTAATAAGGTCCTGAACTGCTCGCTGTGGCTTTATGTACCTTCCCTCTCAGCACTTGTAACTATTGTGCTGCCTGACCTATATTAATGGCACTACAAACAACAAGTTTAACCATTAACTTGTGAGCCCTGCTTAAATGGATTTTGCCAAGAGATGAGGGCTGGAGATTTAAGGAGGTAAAAATGAAAAAGCTGATCAGTGCTTACTGATCTGATGTGGAGGGTAAGGAGGAGCTCAAAGAGCAAAGAATAAAACCTCACATCCTATGATTATGGTCTGACCAACTAGTGCCTTTCAAGGTATGGAGAAGTGCTGTCTTAAATATTTTGGTCATGAAGCAAGTTGTCCATTTGATCTGTTTGGCTCTTGCATTGAGGCTTGCTTGCAGTGTTATCTCTATCAACACAGACTGCAGCAAGAACAGGCTGAGGGGTTACACGGAAGAGGGGGGAAATCCTGCCTTCTACTGCTGGGAGTCTGCTTCTCAGCGAGTCGTGAGGAGACAGTGAAAGCTAGAAAGAGTCCAAGTGAAAGGAGCTGGTGTCAGATGAGTGCTTTAGCTATAGGCAGAGCAGGCTGATTTAGTTCCATGCACAGAACTTGAATATTAGACCATTTAATAAAAGCCAAGATTCTCATTTCTGGTACATGAGACTCCATCTGATCTGTGGTAACTGCCCTGTATATGCACCAAGCCAACAGCAAATGTGTAATGCTTCAGTATCTAGTGTGGATCTAAGTTTTTTCACGGGGTTTGTTTGTTGTTTTTTTTTGGACTGAAGTCCTTCAAGGGTGGGCATGCTAAAGTTAGAGGGGGTGGGAGGAGGAAGAGAAGCAGTGTGCTTTGAGATGTCTTGTCACAACCTCTGTCTTCCCTGATAAAGCTGCCTCATGTCGTGCATGCAGGCATTTAAACCTGCTGCTGCTTCCATTTCATGGTTCTCTCTCTCTGCTGGGATTTCACCATTAGGGCTCCACAGGACTCATGTAGGTGTCTTGTGCAATCAAATTGTGTGTGCCCTGCTGGGTCCTGGGCATTGACAATGCCAGAAACCTGTGCTTTAGCTAAAAGCAGCAGCTGAGCCTCATAGGTGCAAATGTCTATGGCTCATTCTCTGCAGCTGAGGTGTTCCCACAGCTATGAAGTANACAAGGGATTTTCAGACTGTGAGTATTAGGTAGCCATGAGCATATACTCAAAACTGAGAATCTGAGGGCAAAATCCCTCACATTTAGTAGAGGCTGTTGCAGAAACCCAGAACTGCCCATTTTACTTTGTGCAGCATCCTTACTCTGATGTAGCTGAACTGAGGTGAGTAGAACTTTCTGCCTTTTCACTACTACAGATTTTTGGTTGGAACAGCTAAAGTGACAAAAATCCTTGTCGTCTTTGATCTCAGGAGTTGTTAACTAGTAAGACTCTTTGGGCCCCAACTTAAAGGTTGCCAACAGTTTGGTAAACATTTGATTAACAACTCCCCCCCTAACTTTGTAATAGGAAAAGCAGTGAGCAAGGCTAGGAACAATTTAGTGATGTATATGCCAAGTCAGGGAGGGAAGCCCATGATTCTGGCTGCCAGACGCTTCTAACCACTGATATTCTTGTCCTTCTTGGATTCCTAAAGAAAATGAGGCTCAAAGTCACAAAGTCTTACAGGGAAGTGATCTCAGTCAATAGAAAAATGCAGAAACATTGGGGGAGGCTTATTGGGAGCAAACGAATGCAACAGAATTTTTCTTGCCCCTTGGCAATTGCCTCAGTAATTCCCAAGGTTTCCATTTAAGCAAGTTAAACTAGTAAAAAGCTGTGTATAGGTGATGCCTAAGGGTAATTTCTGCTCATGTTAGGTTTTTTTATTCCTGAAATTCTGCAGAGATAAGAAAATAGGTTTTAAAGTTTGCCCATAGGTGTAGCTGCCTTCATCTTTAGTCTGGATTAGCAGGCACCCAGAGGAAAGGTAGAAGCAGAGCAGGTCCCCAAGACTAATCTTCTCCTCTTTGCTTGTCTATCCCTTTAGCTCAGAACTAGCTCTGTTCAGAATGAGGTCACAGCACAGGGATTCTGTTCTGAACACTAACTTTTGTTCTAGCAGCTGTGCTGGCTGGCACCCATGCAAGGAAATGCAGCATTTCCCACTGGATTGGTAGAGCAGTGTGATTTGTCTTTTGCTCTGAGCCTAATGGGCACCTTCCTGCTTGTAATCATCAGAGGGCCTGGCAGATGAGCTGTTGAGATGCTTGCTCACAACTCTGGGGAGCAGCTCCCTGCACTTGTGCTCAAACTCTCTTTCAAGTCTTTAGATTTTTTTTTTTTCCTCCTTCTGGGGACCATGGAAGGCTTCTTCCTAGTTTAAAGCATCTTGTTTGGATGCTCCTGATGGAAGAAGGGCGGGGGGGAATCTGATATTTAACAAACTGACCCTTTATTTTGCCAGTTTTCAGGTATGTGAGAAGTGAAATTTAGTAGCAGAATGTGGCCTGTGCAAATATGGGCAAGACAGGTTGAAGGAAAGCAGCAGATTTAACCTCATGCCTTGTTATATCTTGCAAAAGAGGAGTATTCTGTGACCCAGTGACAATAAACTGAGACAGAGCACAGTTCAGTCACTTCTTGCTCATTTAGTCTCTCCTGCATTAAGTCAGTCTCTCTTTCCTGCATTCAGTCAGTCTCTGCAGCAGCTGTAATGATGGGACAAGCATCTTTTAGTGTCTTGATACTTTCTGTGCTAAAAGGTTAGTGTGAGCTGTCTTGAGAGAATTTTGTCTCCTATCAGAGCTATAAACCTTATCTCAGTCAATAGAATAAAGCTGGCTAATGATCACCAGCTCTGTCTGTTCTTCTCTCTCAGGGGCTAGGTTTGAAAAGGTAGTAATTTTTTCCAACAATACCAAAAACATCTCAGAGAAAAGTTATCATCATGTATCAGTAAAGATAAGTAGACTTTTTGAGACTACTTCTCACCTGTATTTTCATGTGAAGAATATAATGATGGTGTAGCCTGATGGATAAATATGATTATTCATATCTCAAGCCCATGGCACTCTTGCACAGATTTCCTATGGAAGCTAGTGGATGTCTTGTATGTCTTAGGATTGTGTGATTTTTATTTATTTATTGAAGACATCTCAGAGAAGACAAACTCATTAGAAGCATCAGGGAGCAGAGGAAAAAAAACTTGATGATCTGGCTTTTCTGAAATGGAGGATTGCCAGGTGGCAGAACAAGATTGCAGCTGGGAGGGTAATCTGAATTCCTTAAATGCAACTAGGTGGTGACTGGATTTATTCGAAACTGTGTGGAAGGTAAAGCTTAGGAGCAGGGAAATCTGCTGTGAAATGACAAGAAAAGGATCCTGTTTGCAGACTACTACATTTTAAATAAGTAGTAGGACAAAGTGGGCACTACATCCGGATCTCTTAGGACACCCTGGGATCCTCATGTGCATGTCAAGCACAGATAGATGGGGGAAAAAACCTGCAGAAGACTAGACTGTCTGTGTTTGTACCCAAAAGGGTGAGGCATAATGTCAATTATTCACTGAAAATTGAGACTTTCTCCAGCTCAGTGTATNCTTCATTCACCAAGCCTAGCCATACTGTATACTGTATTCGGACTTTTAATAGCATTCAAATTGACACATAGAGGCAGGTCTTAGCCCATGAAGGTTTTTTTCTCTCACTTAATTGCTTTCTCTCTGGACTTCTCAGTGTTTGCTTTCCCTTTTTTACCACTTGCTCCTGCAGAGTCTCTTTTTACCTAAGTTTCAGCTATGGTATTCACTTGAGTGATCCAGTTTGGCTTCATTGGCTTCAGTTATTCTGAAGGATGCACTAGTTTCTAAATGAAGTAGTTAATTTATTTCCTTGTGCTTGTATTGTCTACCTTATGAATTCTATAGTACTACAGACAGGTTGTTGACAGCTGTTCTATTCAAGTATGCATTAACTACCTGTGTATATTTACAGTGTGTGTTTGATGGTGTAATATTACAAACATCATCTACTATAAGAACAATAGCTCAGGAAAAAGTAGATTATGAGCTAAAAAAGCAAATGAATTAGAGTTTGTAACTCTGTAAAATGAGAACTCTGAATTGAACCCATTTATTTACAAGCTACATCATGAAATAGATAACAAGTGTTATACAGGTTTAGTTTTTGGGTGGGGCTAGGTATGAAAGGTTCAAGCCCGTATGAGAAGAAGTTAGTCCAGAGCTGAGGCATTCTAGATGAGCAGCATCTGAGGAAACTAAAAATATAGCTTTTACTGGAGAATAATGTTGAGTTTCCCCAGTGGTCCAGATATTGGGGATGCAATAAAGTGCCCACAAAACTCACTTGTTTTCTGGTAAACATTATTATTACTACTTCTCTCCAAAAGTTTCTCCTTCAAGACCACAATCAGGCTGGTTTGAGGTCACTCTTTCATGACCCTCACTTAAAGTGACATCTCTTTTATAAAAGACTTAATGGTGCTTTTAATCATGTTTTTAATATTTCATTCTTTGGGGAGTAACCTGGGTATGTTGTGTATAATGAAATGAGCCAAATAGCTCTTCTCAATAGCTGTGGTAAATGTGCAAGTGATATTGCTGCTTTGAAAACAGGAAAAAAACCCACTTGTGTTGCATCATTCTGGCTGGGAAGTGCTGAGAGTTATTGTGACAGGACTGTATTTTGAGCAATTGTTGGTGATTTGTTTTTTAGCACACAAAGAAAGTAATAAATCTGTCACCCTGAAAAATCAGGTTGTGACCTAAAGGAAGGAGCAAATTGTGGCTTTAGGTAAAAAAGAGTGACCTGTCTATGAGGGTCATTTATCATTATAACAAAATTGCTGGTGCTCTCCTCGCTGCCCAGGAAGAAAGGCTGTGGTAAGCAGAACTGAGGCATGCAAGCATCCCAATATTTTTAACTGATCAATATTTTCAGGGTTTACAAGCAGCCAAAAACCTGTCAGCATGCAGAGTTAAGTGCACCCTGTGTCTATTCAAAGAGAGAAAACAAGGGAGAATTGGGCTAATTTGGTAATGAGAGATGAAATACATCTTAGATTTGGCACAGTTTGATTCATAACTGTATCTTAGTCCAGATGTTTTTAGCAGCCTTGTGCAGTGGTATAGAAAATCACTGTTGAACCAAACTCCCCAAAAGGCTGAAAAACAAAGAAGCAACAAGATAAAGCTCTTCAAGATGGTGTTAACTTTACTTTCTAGTACTGCACGTGCTACCTGCAGAGTGTCTCAGAGCTCACTTGGGATATGTGGCTTCATAGTTGGAAAGGAACAGCACTAAACTGGTTTTGATTGAAAAATAAACTCTCAAACTTTCTTACCCCACCATCATTTATTCAACATCATCCTAGATGTACTTAGTTTTACAAGTTCAGTGCCACAGCTGAGGTTGGCAGGGATTGTGTTCCTTGCAAGGAATATGTTCAATGAGTTCAAGTCGGACTTGCATGGTCCAAATGAAAGGAAAGCTTGAGAAGTTGAGCTCTTTTCATGTCATTATTCTGAAGTATCAAATCTTACTCAGAATTTAAAATACTTCTGGTTATTCCTGGAGAATATTTTCCTGCTGTTCATTTTCCCCTAGGTGTGAATTTTCTCTTTAATCTGTTTTTTATAGAGTTCACAAAGCCATAATGAGAGGAGAATGCATGTGTGTGGGGAAACCAAACACAATTTCTTGTACAGTAATTTTCATGCCAGTTGCTAATTTCCTCTGATTGCCTTAGTGCAGAAGTGTCTTATCAGACCAGAACATCCAATGCTAAAAACCAATTCTAACATATTTAGAAAACCATTTCTGATTCAGGCTATCACCTATTGCTAGGCATTAACAGTGTTATACTATATTAGGAATGCTTAGCAAAGCTATTTTAATAACATTTATAAGGGCATTTTAACATATCAAGGCTGGTAAAGTGCTCTACACTTTTGATGCCTTGTAGAGGCAAGAAGAGAAAAATAATGTACAAGATAAAACAGTAATTTATAATATAAACTCTCTTTGTAATGAACATTGATAATACTCTGTTCATTGTTACCTCATTAAGAAATTAACTTTACATGTTAGATAAACTAGATTAGTCTCCAGATTTTTGCTGAATGCAAATTTGACATGGCAAATGGCTCAACTGTTTCTCTTCCTAATACCTTACTATTTGATTTTTTTGATCACTTCAGAAAATAACTATAAACATTCCAAATTACAACAGTGAAGTAATACCCAAGTAGAAAAGAAACCTGTGAAAAAGGCTTCTGTGTTTGTAAGTGATTTCACCATCATTTCAGCCCTTTTCTGTCATTTTTGGAATGTATTTGAGTGAGGTTTGCCTGGAAATGTCACATGAGACCCTTTAAGCAATACTAATATTGCTCTCTCTGTGAGGCACAGTTTGTGTCCATTTTAGTCAAGATCTATTGTACTTTATCTGCTCCAAGTATTCCCTTAAGGATGAATTTTCCATTTTAGAATGTGACTAGATACTGAATTTGCCATGAGGGTGTAGCAAGTTGTAGGCAGTGACATAGATGTCTAAGAATATAGAACTGGATGCTGAAGCATCTTTTCAGTGAACAGAATATAATGCACTTTTGTCTTGCTCATCCCTGAGAATTATAGCTGTAATTAAGGAGGTATAAAATACAGGAATTATGGAAGGACAGAGGCATGGACAACTGTGATGTGTAATCCAGGGTCAAAACTATTTGAACCTGAAGTGATCCAATGCATGTCTAATCCATCCCAATATATAGAGGTCAATACTCTTATCCATAAAAATACCAATCAGACACTATTTTAATTATCTAGATCTATGTCAAGAGATCTTATTTCTCTCTCCTGTTAGTACAGAAACCACTTGATGCCTGCACTACCACCATTGTTGTCCTGCTTATGCTTGCTAATCAAATCCCAAATTGTGATGCTTTTTTCTTGTACCCAGTAGGAGCCACAGATGTTGCTAACCAGTTCATTTTCACCAAATTCTTTTTCAAGCATTTCCTGATTCAGATGTGAAGTATTCTCAGGACAAAGGTTTTGTCTGGCCACGGTGTTTTCTTGTGGTTTTTAGGAACCAAATGTGCTTGTCTTGTGCTCTTAGATGAGGCTGGGGTAAGCAGATAATCAATCCTACCTGGGTAATAGATATCAGTGATATTGCTTTGCAAGGTTTACCCTCTTTGATTTATACCAGGGGATTGTTTTTTATGGGACTTCTACAATATTTGTCACTGAATAATGTTTTTATGACCAAGCCACAAACAGAAAGCCAATGTTTCTTGTACAGCTGTCGATCAACAAGTGGATAAAATCTGTCCATCTTTTGAGAGTGTTCAGACTGGATGCCATCAAGTGCAAGGAACACAAGATGCTTCTAGAACAACAGTGTGGGTACTAGGCCTCAATTGCTATTGACCATCACCTTGTAGACTCATTGAAAATGCAATGAGATCCCAATGGCAGCACAAGGGAGGCTTGAGCCATTGTCCATTGAGCATCAAGAAACATTCAGCTGAGACTCTTCAATTAATTTTTGCCCTGCTTCATTGGTCCTGAGGTGTTTCAAGTCTTTAACTCATTTGCAATGAAATAAAAAATATTACATTACAAACTACAGTGGAAATGAAATGAGCAGGAATACATACCTGCAGGTGGGATATGGAGACATGTACTTTCTTGGTACAGAGGCTTGGAAGCAATTAGCATGCCTCATGTTTAACAGCAGGTATTACTATGCTGATGACCTAGTTTTGAGTGCCCCAGCACAGGTAAGAATGGACTAAAGCAAAGTGGGTTGAGCAAAGGCCATGCAGCTCCTTGGGGACTGTAACTGTGGCCCTGTGAAGGGAGCCTGAGAGTCCAGGACTTGCTCTTACTGAGCTACACAACAGGAAAATTAAAGATTGGCCATACATTGAATTGGGAGGCTTGGTGTGTCAAAATCTGTAGAAAATGACACTTTTTGGGGTAAGTAATTGAGGCAAAATGCTTGTGGGCGTGAGGAAGATGTGATCAAATTTCCTTTAATTACACTTCAGACAGGAGACTTAACTACTCTGATAAGATAAACCCAAGACATCACAATTGAAGCCAAGGAGGCTGTTTAGCTTGTAGTTTACAGTTGAAATGAAATGGTGTTTTAACTGTATCCTTGAGGAAAACTACAATGTAAAGTGAGGAGAACTCCTTGTTCCTCAAACCTATGCAGAGAAGGCACAACACTAGGGGAAAAAAAATCTTATCTAACTGTTTGTAAATGAGTATTTTTGTCTTGACTCTATCAGTGGACGCAGTATTCTGATGTTTTGGTCACTCTGCTTCTCATGTACTAGTGCTTGACTCTGCTCCAAAGCATCCTTCCTAACAGAGACATTTTTATTAACAGCTAGCATTATTCTGATATTTTCATTAAGAAAGGCTGATAATGTTCAGCAAAACAGATTGCAGCCTTGCAGTGCCTGGCTCTGGCTACAGAACACTTGCAGCAGAGCATGGGGAGGAACAGCATCCTGATTCCCCAAAGAGGAGTCTATCAGCAGTGCTGCATGTTTCCTTTGCAAAGCCTTTGCATTTTAACACATGAATTAGTATTTCCTCCTGCTGTCTCAGGCTGCATATGTCTGTGCTTAAGACTCAAATCCAAGAGCTGTATTGGGGTAGAGCTTTCTAAACAAAGTAGTCCTGTGTTGCCAAAATACTTGTTCTGAGTTTCTATGTGGAAGAGAGGTTTATGCAGAAAGGAACCAGAGAAGTCTATAAATAAACAAATTCAATAATTGCTCTGAAACACCATCACCATATAGCAAAGAATAATGCTGGTAATTCTACTTCTGTTAGCTCTGCACTTGTGTGTGACACAGACATAACAATCATCTTAATGAGTTAACTAAATTACAAACTTAGAATTGTTTTACAACGTAACACCCTTACATAGACCTAAGGAGCAAGTATTTCTTGGGGGAAAAGACACTACACCTGACTACTACAAAGCTTCCAGTGCCATTGTTGCTGGTGGAATGGCAGTGGCATTAGTGTGATGACATTATCTTTGGATCTGTATTTTATATCCTCAAAAAAAGAAGAGTGAAGTGGGCTACAACTGCCCTGTTATCCTTTCTTATGGTCCTCTAGGTGTTGAGTATGTCATTACTGGAGTGACAAGGAATTGAGTATCTTTAGATGCCACGGTTTGTTGTGCAAAAGACTTGATTCAACAGACTGATCTCCTAGGCTTTAATATGAGCTGTAGAGTTACAATCCAAATAAATGCACAAAGCAAATGCAAAATCCTGTTTCTATCAGTAAAAAATGAAGAATGAAATCCAAAGAGGCATTTTAAAGTGATCTACACCTTGGTTCTTTCAATGAGCAAGGAAGACACCTTTCTCTGCTGTAGAGTAGTGATGTGAACAGTAGTAAACAGTAACGTGAAAGGGAGATTGACAGCATTTGAGATGCATGTGTATATATACATATATATATTTAAAAGGAAATACATGCAACTCTTCTAGTGCCTGGGCAGGCTACATTACAGAATCACAGAATCACCAAGACTGGAAAAGACCCCCGGGATCATCAAGTCATTGCTCTTGGATGCTTGCTTTCTACTCTGGGTGTAACTATAATGGGTAAAATAGACTTTATTAATAAACTTGCACAAATTTCAGCCTTGGGAAGTTTAACCTGTAATGTCAAATCATGCAAATATATCAGTTAAGCTTTAAGGTAGGGCCAAGGCTCATCGATAACTAGCTGAAGATTTTGGCTACAGACACCAACAGGGATTTTTTTTTTTTTGACACCTACAGTGTCTTTTAGGATTTACCATTTATTCTAAATGAGGAGAAAATATTTATAACAGCTGAATTAAGTTAGAATAATGACTTTGCTGCTTATTCAGAGCCAAGTAGAATAGGAACTGAGTCCCCAAGTTGCTGTGGTTTCTAGGTCATGTCACATAGTGGTGTCATAGGATGGGAAGTGTTTCAGTGGCTTGCCTAAGATAGTACAGTGACCCTATGGCAGAGCCAAAAATAAAGCTCAAGTACTGGTTCCTGATCCAGTGACCTATTCCTGGAAACATTGCTGCTGTAATATTAGTAAGGAAGCATAAAGCTGTTATGAAACATGGGAGATAGTCTTTTGGCAACATATTTAAAGACAAACAAGAGTAGCATTGCCAGGCAGTGTCTCTTCTATTTCTCCTTTTGGCCCCAGCTCCAAGTCTATTGTGGCATAAGTCTTTATTTTTATGGCTGGTAGTAGTAAGCTCACTTTGTGGAAAGATTTTTTTGGACTAGGATGCTCTTCTGTATCCAGAGCAATTTACTGCAGAGAGGGAGCATTGCCTGTAATTCCCCAGCAGGCAATGTAAGGCACAATTCTAGACCAAAATGAATTTGGGAGTATTGAACTGACTAAGCCTGGTATGGGATCCCTGGTCATAGGTCTGGAGAACTTCTCCAGCATTCAGGATAATGGGTCATGTTAGAGGTCTATGAAGCTTATAGTGTTCCTGTTGACTACCAGAGATAACTGTGGATAATAAACCACCAAGAGAAAGTGTGAGATTAATTTCCTCTGTAAATCTATTGTCATGTACACGCATTTGGAGGAAAGGAGGCTTATCATGAGTAGTCAACATGGATTCCATAAGGGGAAGTCCTGCTTCACTAATCTGATAGCCTTTTATGATGGCATAACTAGATGGATAGAGGAGGAAAAGGCAGTGGATGTGGTTTTTCTTGACTTTAGTAAAGCTTTCAATACTGTCTCCCATGGTATCCTCATTGCCAAACTTGAGAAGCATGCATTGGGAGACTGTGCTGTGAGATGGATTGAGAACTGGCTGAAGGACAGAGCCCAGAGAGTTGTGGTCAGTGGAGCAGAGTCTAACTGGAGACCTGTGACTAGTGGTGTGCCCCAGGGGTCAGTGCTGGGGCCAGGACTGTTCAATATATTCATCAATGATCTGGATGAAGGGGTAGAGTGTTCCCTCAGCAAGTTTGCAGATGATGCCAAGCTTGGAGGAGTGGCTGGCACACCAGGAGCTGTGCTGCCATCCAGAGTGACCTGGACAGGCTAGAGACATGGGCAGGGAGAGACTTAATGCAATTTAACAAGGGTAAANCACAGGAGGTTTAGTATTAACACGAGGAGGAACTTGTTTGCAGTTCAGGTGCCAGAGCACTGGCCCAGGCTGCCCAGGAGCCTGTGGAGTCTCCTTGTCTGGAGCCATTGCAGAGCTGCCTGGACACATTGCTGTGTGAGCTGGTCTAGGTGCTCCTGCTCTGGCAGGGGGGTTGCACTAGATGATCTTTCTAGGGCCCTTCCAACCCCTAACATACTGGGATACTGTGATACTTGAGAGGTTTTTAACTTTTTTTAAGCAATAAAGTATCTACATTAGAAGACTTTGAGAAGGGAGAGCAAAGACTCTATTCCTGCTACTATAGCTAGGAAGAAGAAGAACTCAGAGCATCCTAGACAGTCTGCTTGTCAGGGAGAAGTGTCCCATTTGGCTGTTTGGTGCATACTATGTCCATGTCAAACATCAGCTTGCAAGACAGATCTGAGAGCATACCCATCCATGAGGTTAGATGCCAGCTGCATACCAAACGCTTCAGACAAAAAAGAAAACTCCTGACTCAGACAATGCCTTTAAAGCTACTGAGATAACAAAGTGGAATTCCTAAACTGCAGGATGTCCTGCTACAGGAGAGGCCATTAAGGAGGAAGTGGAAGGAAGCTGGACAATCCCAAACAGCCATTCACACAAACTTCTTTTCAAGACCAAATCCAACACTCCAAACATGCAAGCAAACTTATACAGGAGAAATTATTGCAGCTAATCAATTCTATGTCACCTGTGATTTTAAAGGGCATGGGGTTAGTTTGTTATTAAAAGAGCTCCACTTGTGCTTAGGCATTTGATAAGTTTATGTAAAATGAATGTATGTGATTTATTTAGGACCTTAGGACCTACTCTGACTTCCTCTTAACTCAGCAAATCTCTGAGATGTGCTTGAGATAAAATCTAACTTCCAGGAAATTCTTTTTATGTATAATTAAGCTGTTTAATTGTTTCATTTTTCAATTCTTCTTATAGCCAGGGAACTCCATAAAGGATTTTGTTAGCAACATTTTGTGCTACATAGAGACATCAGGTCAAAATGTCTAACAGTATTTGCTCTGTTATATATTAAAATGCATTTAATGTATATAAAGATCAGTATTGATGTGTGCAAACATGTATGTATACAAGCACAAAAGTATTTTTATATACTTATATGGATGCAAACGTATTTATACAAGCATACACATATTTTTATATATTTAAAAAACATATATAAAGTGCACAAACAGTGTTGCCACTTACTCTTGTTGCTGAACTTTTGGGAGAAAACAGGTTTAGAAACAATTAAAATGAAATGAAATTGCTTAATTTAATTTTGCAGGGTTTTGCAAGAAATAGCCCCGGAGAACACACAGACTGAGCAACAGAAAACACTGTCAGGAAACTGTAGTTTGATGTGGAACAGAGAGAACCAATTTGTCTTCATGAATGAAGATGTATAGAAAAATATGGCAGGATATTAATTAGAATGCAACCCCACCAAATAAATATTAATACACTTTAATTGTTCTCCCTTATTATGTTTCTAATTATGAGGGAGAAATGTAGAATGCAGGTTTTTCTTTCTCAGCTGAAGTGTAATAATATGGAAAAATATTAAGCTAAAGGAAAACTAAACCCTGGAACTTTCTCCCTGGCATCCACGCAATGCAGTTCTCAAATATCAAATGGATGTATAGGACAATTAGCTCAGGCTTTGCCTTAGAGAAGCACAGAACAGGCTGCCAAAGTTCCTATCCTATGATGCAATAATTGCTATTTTATTAGCAGAGCTTCAGATTTTCAGTTAAAAACAACCCAAACCTGCACTATGTACTTTATTCTGTTTGTAATATGACTCAATGCTCCTTCATGGAGCAACTGATGCAACTTTTTACAGGCATTCCTCACAAAAGAGCAGTTAGCTAAAAAAATCAACTACTTTGAGTGTGGTTAAGATGGATTTATACTAGTAAGATAATATTTCAAGCTATCCTATTGCTGGTTAGGTTTTTTTCCTATTTATTCTCCACACAAGGAAAAGTAATATAATCTGTGGGACATCAATCATCCACCAGGCTCCAATTCTTCTGTGGAAGCTTCTTGTCTTTTTAGACTTTTCCATGCAACTGCCCTTTGAGAAGATAAGTGTTTAATGTGTTTGCTCATTAAGCCCAATGTAGGAATCATCTTGCAGTTGTATCCTTTCAACATCTGGATTACTCTACCATGTTTTGAGAAATGCAATGGACATCTGTGGCATACAGAGAGGCATATTCTGTTAGCAGAGAAATGTTTTAAGAGGATTAGGAGACTTGTCCTAATCAGGTTAAGTGGCAAAGGATTTGCAAAGTGAAGCACGGTCACTCTTAAACAACCAAAAACCTAAACAAACCTCCCAATCCTCCGAACTGTCTCTATCAGTCTAAGACATTATTAAGGATTAAAGACCTGATCCAAGAGAGACCAAAGCTGATGGCATAACTTGCATTCTGCTAAGGCTCTATTTTGCTGGCACTGTAAAAGGGTTTGCTAATGATCACAATTTCCAAGTGATTCTCATTTCAGAAACATACCAAGTTAGTATGTTTATGCTACAAAAATAATTACACATGCTCATTTCCTTGATTTGCTCTGAGAACACTTGTATCTTATTTCAAACTCTGGCAGCTCTTCAGAATGTATTTACACATTTTAATTCAGTGCTCTTCACAACAGCTGGAAGACCCCCATATCTGTTCAGGTGGATGCTTTTTTTGTGTTCAACTTCACTAAACCCCCTGGCTTTCTATCATTTAAATGTCACCTCTTCTATTTAGAAATATGTTCTACCTGGGCTATCCTTGTGCCACTTTGGGGTAATCCCTACCTAACAAAGAAGGGTAGCTTGAGGGCATCCTTTCTCCTGAGGAGGCTGCTTTAGTCATCTTGTGATGTGGTTTCTAATCGGTGAGTTACCTTTATCAACTTCTTTTTAATGACTGATAGAGTCTGCACCAAACCTTAAAAGACACAAGAAGCCCTAAGTACAGGGAAGCTACACTTTAAATTCAAAACAATCAAAGCACAATGGCATTGTAATGGCTTGTCACTATTGTTTTGGCCTGATTTCAGTTTCTGTGTTTTGCTTGCCTTATGGTCTTTATTCATTTTGTCTAACACTTCACACTTTCCATGGTCCTCTGGGGAAAAGCTGAATACCTCCACTGATGAGCATCCATACAACAATAGGCATTGGTAGCATGGAGACTACCTGACTGCTTCAGGATGGAAAACATGATCTGAACATGCTGTGTATCCAATGGGAGCTCTGAAGGGGAAAAATGCTTTCCTTAGCCAAGCTATTTTTCCTGTAGGACCAGTGAGTTGCCTCAGGAGTGATGAATTCCTTCTGTTCTAGGTCAGCTTCCTTACCTCTGTAACCAGGCTGGTGTCAGGTGAGAGTGCACATGGATAGACTGATGTGTCCATGATGGGTGATTCCTACCATCTGCCACACTACAATAATCTGCACTCTGATGGAGTGTGAGAGAAGGAAAATATCCACTGTTAATACATAATTAGCACATGGCAGCAGAAGTTACTTAGGAAGTATTTTACTGCCCAAGGGCAGCTGAGCGTTACAGAGAGTAGTTACTAACCCCTACCAAAGATTTTCTCAACTGAGTATGAACCCTGGGAGCATCAACAGGATTGTACTGATTTCCTCTAGTCAAGCAATGTTGTTTTTGGGAGGAGAAGAGGGAGAAAAGCCACACATGGTTAAACAGTGTCAGGCTTGCTAAGTGTAGGTATTTCTTGCTTGTAGACCTGCCAGCTGGTTTCTATAAGGATGCATGACAAAAACACTTGCAGGTGGACACATCCCAGATACTTTAAACATTAACTATTGCCAATTCTTTTCTACATTTCTCTGGTCAAGTTAATCTATTTCTCTGGTTGTTTCAGTGCAGGAGTATAACTTTCCTCTTTGCTAGCTCAGCTTCAGGTCTGGGTGGCTGTATTTGGCAGCCTGGCTTCTGCAGCATTGGGGCAGAACAAAGGCATCTTATAAAGCGACCAAAAATGCAAAAGCAGTAATAATGAATGAAAAGATGAGCTCAGGGGAGAGCTTTTCCATGGTAATAAGAGCTTGAATGGGATTGGAGTATAGAAACATGTCAGAGTTTTTTAGCTTTCTCTGCTGGAAGCTAGAAAGCAGGGGATCAGCTTGCATACATCTAGGCTGTGCCTCTGTGGGGAGCCTTACAGAAGCTTGGGTTTGGCTTACCTGGGAGGCACATGGCATTTCAGAGAGTGGTAGGACATACAAAGTCCTCCTGCCTCTGCAGGCAGCAGATGATTTCTGCTGATTCACTAGTCTTGGAGAAACCCTTTGTGGAGTACAGCAATTTAAAGGCTTGAGGGCAATCTAATTGAGAGCTTGTCTGTCCTTCCTGTCAAGCAGCTCTGGGCCACTTTCAAGAGTTTCATTCCTCAAATAAACCATGTGAGGCCCCAGGTTCATTCCCAGGCATCTCCAATGGCTAATATTTTGCCACTTTGCTCTGCTGAGACCTCCTCTGGAATACTGTGTCCAGCTCTGGAGCCCTCAACACAGAAAGGACATGGAGCTGATGGAGCAGGTGCAGAGGAGGCCACGAGAATGCTCAGGGGCTGGAACACCTCTGCTCTGAGGACAGGCTGAGGGAGCTGGGATTGTTCAGCCTGGAGAAGAGAAGGCTTCAGGGGAACTACTAGTGACTTTCCAGTACCTGCAGGGAACTTGCAAGAAAGCTGCAGAGGGCCTGTTTGCAAAGGCCTGCAGTGAAAGGACAAGGGGCAATGGTTTTAAATTGGAGAAGAGTAGATTTAAACTGGACATTAGAAAGAAGTTCCTCACCACAAGGGTGGTGGAACACTGGCCCAGGTTGCCCAGGGAGGTGGTTGAGTTCCCATCCCTGGAGGCATTGCAGGTGAGGCTTGCCAGGGCTCTGGGCAAGCTGCTCTAGTTGGGGATGTCCCTGGCCACTGCAGGGGGGTTGGACTAGATGAGCTCCAGAGGTCCCTTCCAACCCAAACCATTCTAGGATTCTATGATAAGTCCATTTTACAATGTTTTTGTTTTTTCTGAGGCACAAGCAACAGAGGGAATTTTTCAGGGAAAATCAGCGTGAATTTTGGTGCTAAGTTTAATGAGTATTTGCTTTCATTTCATCTTTTAATTGCTGCTACTTGATCATTTTGTTTTAGATGTGCTGATGTGTGTGTTCAAAAGTAGATGCTTGTGCTGCCACCTGCATACAATAATCAGTTTGTGCAACCTCAGGGATGAACTCTTCTGGTAGTGTAAGTAGGAATTCTTAACCCAGGGTATCTGCTGAGCATAATCTCATGTGCCCTGAGAGGAACAGACCTGACACACAGATAGTAAGGATCATCCAAGACCATTGCTAGTCCCATAGGAGTTATTACTAGATAAAGAAAAACCTGATCCAAGGAACACTGTAACGTTGCTAGAAGTTATTTGGTGCAGCACAGTACGTGGCTATAAGTTTCATATGAAGCAGAACATAACAGCAGAGTCTGGAGACAGAGGTATTCCAGGTTACCCAGGTACATGGAGGCTCCTTCCTAAGCTGTGTGTGTAGAGGCATTTCAATAAATGACATTCTTCTACAGTGGAGCCTCACTTCTCTGTCCTGCTCCCTTCATGTCTTCTCCAGTGTTCAGCAGTTCTGGGTACCAGCTACTCGAGCACCAGAACTGTTCCTTAGGCAAAACAATTAGCTCCAGCAGCATCTGGCAGGGCTCAGTTTACTGTTCTTTTCCTAGTCCTTTCCTAACCTAACTTATTAGAGAAGGAGATCTCTCTTCCTCCTCCCCTTCATTTTCATAGTAAATCCTTTGCTCTACATTTTTCAGTTCAATGGATGAGAGGAAATCCTGACTCAAATTTGACTCAGGAAGCTGGTGAAATCAGTCTAAAAGTTATGTGAATAAAATAAATACTTTCTATATCACATTTAATCATATGAGGAAAATATCTGAAGTGTGCCAGGAGTTGGAGTAGTTACACTGAGTAATATTCCTGTGCAGGCTGATGGCTGAGAAGCACTCTGAGGGTAGGCAGTGTACTGTGAGCCTCTGGGAATTGCTGACATGAAAAGTTGGTGCAGTTTTACTGTAAACATTGTTGAGGAAATAAAAAGCTGCAATCTGCCTTTAGTGGAAGTGAATTAGCTGGCAGTATCTCTCCTGGCAATCTGCCTGTTTTACCCTAAAGCTTAGTTCTGTAAGGACAGACTCAAGACAAAGATACTGTAGTAGGAAGCTGCACAGAATGACTTTTACTTCAGTTCTTCTAGTCCTTAAACTTTTACCTGGGTGACTTGGCCAGGACTCATAGAATGTAGTTAAACTTCCTCCTTCAGTATTGCACACTTTTTTTCCCTTTTAAACACATGTTTTTTTCCTCTCCCTCTCATCCTAGCAGCTGGTCTTCAGTTGTATGCAGGAGCTCCTAGTCCTTGGGTTGCTACGCAACAACCAGCATCCTATCTGCATCCTTTCTGCACCGAGTCCCGTTTCCGTTCAGCAACTCAAAATAACCAGCTCAGTGCTTCAACATGCTGCTTCCTCTTCTCTGCAGAGTTGAATATCTATCAAGTATCTTCCTGGGCTTCCTATCTCTTCCTGTTACAGCCTTGAAAAAAAAGAAAATGTGCTTGCCTGAATTGATTTTCCTCATCACTTCCTATTTACATGAGTCCACTTAGTGCTAGGGCAGGCAAAACAGACAGCAATGAGTCACGCAGCTGCTAGCCCATGACACAAAGAAATGGTGTCAGCCAATTGTGTGGTGCTGGAAGGCAAGATTCTGCATTGTTGTCAGGTGTGGGGTTCCTGTTTGTCCTTTTTATCATGCCTTTGTTTCCCTCTTGATAGCAGAAAGTTGAAAACAGACTTTCTTCTTTTCTTTGTTTTTCTCTACTGTACTTATGAAAAGGAAAGTAGTAATCTCCAGCACAACAAGGGAGAAGATGAGAAACAGAAGCATGGCTTGCTCTGGCTGATGATGAGGAAAACTTGGTGTTCACTTTATTTCACCAGATGTTTACTCCTATGGTTAAAACTGCAGGTGTTCATGAAGTCCTTGTTAAGATGAGTTCACTGCTGTTAACATTAAGTTTTGCATGTTCTAAACTGTGCTACCTACTCTTGATGCTCACAGGATAAGTAAAATTACTTAACACCCTTGTTAATTTATTTTTTGGTGAGCGTATTCCCATTTGAATCATATATTGGCTTTCCCCATAGCAGGGAATGCCAGCTCTGGAGAACCTGTTGTCACTTACCCTACACATAATTGAGGAGGTTGACAGGGACGCAGACATATTTTGCTTAAGTTGAGCAGTCTGAAGGTGAGCGTGTGGTGTGGCCTTGGCAGCTACACTTCCTCTCTAGACAAGGGAGAGAGGCACCTTCAGTAAAGGAATCAGAGTCATTTAGCCATTTAAAGAAGGTGAGATGGATCACTGAGACATGGGATTGCTCTCTCTAGTTTGGCTGATAGCTTGGATGAAATGCCTGATTCTTAGGTTGCTAAAGTGAACCTGAGGTGCCAGCAGTCAGTTTTCAGACAATTCCAAAATATTTCTCCGGAACGATATCCATTTGTTGGTATCTTTTACCACCATTTCCAGATACAAATAAATAGTTTGGAGAGGAAATGAAAAATGACTAATAAAACTTGCAGATAGGAGTGGCCACACAGCCAGATTGGCTTTTCATAATGATTCTTCAGCGATCATGTCTAGAACTAAACATATATCTGCTTTTTGTAGCCTGGGATCAGCCTATGGAAAGTAAAGTTCAGTCTTACATTTCTGGAGCAGCAGTCCACCTAAAACTCCTCAGTGGAAATGCCCATGTTCAGACAATGACTAGGTTAAGACTAGCTGAGTTTCACTGACTGAACCTTTCCTTCTTGTAGATTTTGCTGTGTTGCCTGATGCATTTCCTTTAATAACACAAACGTGTCTCACCATTACCACAGAAAGATAGGAAATGCTGCTTGTGGCCAAGATATTTCACAATAAATTTCTCATTATGAAAAAGCTACTTCCTCTCGAATGAGCTCAATGCTTATTTTTTTCCAAATAAAGATGCAGCATGTTTAGAATATGTATGTATGTATGGCTAGGCTTTGTGAACGAAGCTCCAGGGAGGGCTNTTTAGAATAAGGGATATGAAAAATATATTATCAAGCTTTCATTGATAATTAGAAGGTATAGAGAATATATGTATATAGGATTATGATTCAGTTACTTCAAAAAGGGAACTCTGTGCATTTTTGTCTTAAAGGCATGCAACCTAGAAAGAGAGAAAAAATAACATAGACTAGGACACCTTCAGTTCTCTTAAGAAGTGGAAATCCAGGTTTCGTGGTGTTAAAAAGCTTGCTTGTGATCTTCCCCAGAAAATTCCTAATACAATTGGTTCACAGAATATCCTGAGTTGGAAAGGACCCACAAAGATCATTAAGTCCGACTCCTATTTAGGTGTAGGACAACCCCAAAGTCACACTATGTATTGGTTCCTATTTATCATAGAATCCTAGAATGGTTTGGGTTGGAAGGGACCTCTGGAGCTCATCTCGTCCAACCCCTCTGCACTGGGCCAGGGACATCCCCAACTAGAGCAGCTTGCCCAGAGCCCTGGCAAGCCTCACCTGCAATGCCTTCAGGGATGGGAACTCAACCACCTCCCTGGGCAACCTGGGCCAGTGTTCCACCACCCTTGTGGTGAGGAACTTGTTTCTAATGTCCAGTTGAAATCTACTCCTCTCCAATTTAAAACCATTGCCCCTTGTCCTTTCACTGCAGGCCTTTACAAACAGGCCCTCTGCAGCCTTCTTGGAAGTTCCCTTTAGATACTGGAAAGTCACTATTAGGTCCCCCCAAAGCCTTCTCTTCTCCAGGCTGAACAATCCTATTTGAACTTCCAAAAGTTAGCAGTGCTTTTTCTGAGTGATGGTGTGGTTTGTTCTTGGAGAAAATGCATTTATACTTTACCCATTCCATGAATAACAGGGTTTTTTTTAAAAGTCTTTTCTACCCCTACCTAATAACAATATGGAATTTGTAATTAATGAATTATCATGGTTTTTTGTGTGATTAATCTTAGAAATGTCCCTGAGTTTATCAGAATAAAAGTGAAGTGAACATTTGTAGGCAAAGGAACTATTTTGTCTTGGGATATTTGGAGACTAGATGGTAGAAGACATCTCCTCTGTGATGAGGATCTGCAGGGCTGTTGTATGATGATGGAGTCAGAGGAACAGATTAATTTGTTGTGTCACAAAAGGCTAAACAAATAGGTTAGGAAAAATCACCACTGGATCAGATCTTGTGCTGTATTTTGTTTCACCATCCAGGAGAGGAGACAAATATGTTTACAAATATGTTAAAGGTGAGTGTGAGGAGGAGAGAGCCAGGCTCTGCTCAATGGCATCCAATGGTAGGACAAGAGGGAATGGGAGCAAGCTGGACCACAGGAGGTTTAGTATTAGCATGAGGAAAAACTTTTTCACGGTAAGGGTGCCAGAGCACTGGCCCAGGCTGCCCAGGAGGCTGTGGAGTCTCCTTGTCTGGAGCCATTGCAGAGCTGCCTGGACACATTGCTGTGTGAGCTGGTCTAGGTGATCCTGCTCTGGCAGGGGGGTTGCACTAGATGAGCTTTCTAGGGCCCTTCCAACCCCTGACATTCTATGATTCTATGAATGAACAGGTACTCCAGAAGAACTTCCCTTTGGTATGTGTGCACCTTGGTGGCAGCATCTATGGAGTGGTGGTGGTGATGGTGTGGTTTTAGCAGGAATAACCCCTGGGAATTGCTGAGGCCAGTCTGTGGGAGATCTGTGGAAAGCAGAGGTACAAAGCTGCAACTCACCTAACGAGATGAAATGATGTCCAGGCATTTCTTTAATAAGCAAGTTGCATTAATCACTTTCTGGTAGGCTCCCCAGTGTGTATCCAGAGAGATATGATCTTTCCCAAGCATTGATTGCCATTGTACAGATGAGTTACTGTCAACATATTTTTCTGATCATTTTTTAGCAGGTAGAAAGGTCTGAAAGAGGGAGATTGTACAAACAGATTCTAATAAAAACATCAATTATATAGAAAGGCTTCAATACCAACTCTATTATTGGCACAGTAATTAGCAAAGCAATTGATTATGCAGATCTGTGAAAACCCCTAACTGTTGTGTTCACATCCTGTGCTAGAGCAATAAGATGTTTCATGTCCTTATTTCTTTTAAGTGATTTGTCCCATTGCTGAAGAGTTATTTCTTTTTAAAGCAGATTCAGTAATTAAACCAAACAATTGGAGAAGGAGTTTACTTCTATATTACTGCTGAGCCCAAAGTGGTGCTTTTCAGCATGATCTGCTTAAAAAGATTTCTAACCCAAACTCTGTAGAAGGTGTTCACAAGGGACAAATAACTTAATATTGACATAGCCTTAAATATATTGAAAAGACATAAATTAGAATAATAAGATTCATAAATCTGTGAATATTAATTGGGAAACCTTTGGGGAAATGCAGTGTAAAATCAAAGGAAAAAGAAGAACTTGAGATGTGAGCGATGATGCTAGTTAAATGAATAAATATCAGATATTTTGTTCCTTCTCAAGTCAGGAAAAGACATTACACCCTTTTGAAATTTTGCTTATCTCTTTAATACTGTCATCAACAGAAAGAACAGAAAACATTAGGAGGAGAAAAAACCTCTAAAGTCCTCTCTAAAAGGCTGCTAATAAATTCAAACCCTGGAACGATTTGTTTTTCGCCTCATGGAATGAGGAAGGCACCATGAAGCCTTTCTTTCGAAAAAATTCTCTCTAGAGTCAATAATTCTACCCTGAATTTCAAGGCTATAAAACTTTATTATCAAGAAGAATATGTATATTGTTATTTCTCTGTTCACACTGCAATGGTTCAGGTTCTGTCAGCATTTCCCTTCCAAACCTTTGTAATTGAACAGGAAATTCCAGCACACACAAAAATGCATCCAGGCTGCATCTGACTAAAGGACTTCCTTGATGAGAGTCACAAAATTCTCTTGGTTTTGGGGTGTTTTCTACCTTGAACAGAAGTGAAATGTTCTGTCTTTAGAGAAGCAAACCATCTCATACCCACTGCAAAGTATTACCCATATCAGCAACTGCCAAACCAGTGCTCTTCATCTCTTTCCTGGCTGAGTCCTCAGCCCTTCCACCATCACAACTCTGTCCTGCTTCCAGTTCCTCTGCCATCTTTGGGCCCTCTGCATTATTTACCTTTGTTAGGTTGTTGTGATTGTGCCTTGAAAAAATCTTCAGTGGACCTCTGGGACTATCCATGGCATAGGGACAGCTTCCACATGCAAAGATCCTACCTTTGCAGCTTCCTTGTTTAGGTTGGGTGAGGACCTAGTTCTGCCCTAGGTCAGGGAGCTGAGGGTGATGCCCAGATCCACTGAACTGAAAGCCCAAAGGGCTGCTGGGCTGGTCCAGCATGATGTCCTCCTTAGAGAAGTCCCTGGGGCTAAACTCCATCCTGAACATCACTGTGTTTGCAGATGCTTCACAGTCTCTTCCTCAAGTAGTTTGTTCCCATGATTAATCACATCCTCTGCAAAAAGCTGGAACCTGGGTCTTTAATGACATTGATATATATGTTTTTTTGATGTGGCAAGAAATGTTTTGGTAGTAATTTAAGTAGATGGCTGTTGCACATGTGTCTAGGGGCAGAATATAAGTGGAGTGTTTGAAAAGATTATTAGCAAGGAAGACTGTGGCTGTTGGGATTATCACACCTTTATGCTTTAAGTATGTTTGTGCAGTGTTGTGGTATCATACCTCTAGGGTATCAGAAACAACCCCCAAACTTCTGCACTAAATACTGCTAAACTATGCTTGTCAGGCTGAGGAACGAGATAGTTCAGGAGCTTTTATGTTCTAAAAACATCTTAAAACCCTATTTAAATTTGTTGGGATTTTCTGAACAATCCAAGTTTAAAGGGTTTGAAAAACCTCTCATTCTCCTCTTCTCAGCTGATCTATTTCCTAACAGTGGAAGACAGACCATAAAATAGTATTTACCCCATTTCTTTAGAGTTCCCTCAAAGCTGGTTCTCATTCATGTGTGGCTGACTACTGTACATCAACAGCGTTTTCAAATCTCAAATCAATATCTGGATGTTTGCAGAGAAATTAATTAGTCTCACTGAGGTGTTACACTCCTAGGTTGGGAAAAAACCCAACCCCCTCTGCTCCAGTTGGTATTGACTACATAGTCAACAGAGGAGACACAATATTTACCCTCCTAAGATGTCAATTTAAGTGCTGCAGGCAATACAGGCAATGTAAGAATACACTTGGCTGCTGTTTCACTTGTAAGCCTCAACCACACAGACTTTTGGTGGAGTAAAATGAATTCAGGCTATTGCTCCACTACCTGTTCTTACTAAGACTTACCCTTGATTCTAATATGATTCTTTAATCAGCCATTTTCTGTTTAGGAATGGCCACTTCTCTGGCAGTAGTATGTAAATAAAATAATAATAATAATAATAAAAAAATGGGAGCACATGCACTTTATAAAGAGGGAGGTCTGTGACCAAATAAGAGATGTAATATCTATTAGAGAGTTGGAAACTACAGTTTACCTTTATACAGGAGGTATTTCTGCAGGAATATGCCACATCCACTCTGTAAGTTACAGATATCCATGTGAAAAGCTAGAGGAAGAGGAAAAGGACATTTGTAAGCTGTTTGTGCTTACTGGGGGCAGCTTGGAGTCAGGAATTGAGGAGTTCATCAGTAGGCTTTGGGCTAGTGTTGCAGTGCTCTTCTGCCAGACTTGCAGATCTCCCATCCCCAGTTCTTGAGAAACAAGTTTGGAAAGTGGAAAAGTTAATTTTGATATTTCGTGAAGGAAGCTTTTTTTATTTCATTTTTCCTAAGAGCAAATGTTTTTGTTGTTTGCTGGTGGTTGTTTGTTTTTTTTTTCTCCAGAAAACCCCCCCTAAAGCCCCAAGAAACCCCCAAACCAAAGAAAACAAACCCACAGCTATCTGAAGTGACCTGAAAATGGAAGGATGCATGTCAGGCTGCCTTGCACTGACTGTTAACCATCAGTCTTCAAGCCTCCAATGTGTAATGTTAGGATGTCATCAGGAAATTAAAAGCTAGTGTTCAAATTCTCCCCAAATGTCTCAGCTCAGCTGGACTTTACTTCCCAAGAGTTAACACAAACTCTTGGTTTCAGTCAATATTTCAAGAGCCAGCGAGACTTTCCTTTAGCTTCATTCAGAGTAAGTGGGAGAGGTGGAGCAAAGAGGAACTCAAATCCACTCTTTTCTCTGGAGAAGTGCCCTCACCTCTGGGGCCCTACTGCCCAGGTTCCTTTTTCAGCTTTAATATTTTAGCTCTCTGTTACTTTCAAGTAAAACTGTGACTTTGAAAATAATTGAAAAGGTTTTTGCTGAAAACTGTATTTGACAGATGCATTATTTGATTAAAAAAAAAAATAAAAAAAAAAAAATTCCCCAATTCTGTATAAATAATTCTAGGTGTTGGTAAATTCTCTCTGGAGAGTTTATCAGATGATTTTATTGTGCACAGAATACAGCTAGAATCCCAGAAAACATTCTGCAGTCAGCTTCCTGCCTATTAAAAGTGGGAAGCCCTGTTGGGTTTTCCTTCCTATGACAGCTTGCCTGGAACTCTTTAATCAGCTTTCAGCTTTCCATAGCTGAAAAGTGGTGTTGGTTTTGTTTGTTGCTGAGAACTGTGAGCCTGTGTTCTCTTCTTGGTATCCCCACCATGAATCATGCCTTATAAACATCCTGTTGGTACTGATGATGGAATAACTGGGGACTTCAGAGGACTTTGATCTTTGCAAGCAACTCACAGATACCAAGGCACAATGGTGGCAGAGTCTTCTGCTAATTTTGTCTATTTCCTATAGACACACTGGCTGATATTGGTTGTAGACATATAGCTTGTATTTGGCAAAGCCTCATTTCTTCTTGAGTCTAAGGACAGAAAACATTGCTTCATGTAAAAATAGCCTTTTAGGATGGCATAATTTATGGTGTGAGCATTCTGAAAATAGACCTTTTGTAAACCAGTCAACAGTTAGGAAACAGATATTTAAAAGCATCTTTTACAGGAGATATTTGGAGAGTCCTTTAAAGATGACCCTGTGGAGTACAATAGATGGGACAAACAGTGAGAGACAAGTTTCACATGGCTTGTGAGTAACATCTAAAGCTTCATGGTGGCCCCTTTGATGTGAGCCCAAGGGGCCTGGCCACCTGTGTTGCTTTGTTGCAGTGATGATTTGTTAATCAGGAAAACAAGAAATACTATATGGCCTCAAGTAAACCTTTAAGAAACCATAGGAAGGTTAGAGTTGGAAGGGACTCTTAGAGGTCATCTAGTCCAACCCCTTGTGCTGCCAGCAGGGACACCTATAAGCTGATCTTAGGTGAAGCTTAGTTGGCTGTTTTAAATGGTCTTTAGATGACTCTTTTTGTTTCTATGGATTTCAATACTGATCAATGAGGTATTGATAGATATTTGTCAGTCTTTATGCTGGCTGTACATCAGCTGTCAGGCACAGTCTGAAAATCCCTTGTGGTCTTCTGTGGCCCCTGGTGCCATAACTGTGCCAACAGCAGAGGGAGCATTAAACTCATTGCCCACGGGAAAGTGTGGGGAGTGATACCCATGTTCCTAGAATCCTTGGATGGGTAGGATGAGCTCATTAGCCTTCTGGCAGTCATCCTAGGAGAAGGACAACTCTGATTCCCAAACCCGGGTAGATGGAGCTCGTTTAGCCCTGTAAGGCCTTCCAGCTAAGAGGTTAAACCTCCATCCTAAGGACTTGGCTGCCAGCGTCCAAGCTTGCTAGGCCCTGGCAGATGAACCTTAGGACTAAAGGGTGGGTCCAGCTCTGCACATGCTGTGTCTCACCTAAAAAAAATCCCTAGTGCAGGCTCGAGGGTGCTATCTGCTATCNGCATTGGTGTCCTCCTGAGTTGTTTTACTGATTGCTAAGCCACTAGAGTGAATTTAACTTGAACTCTCTCCTTCTTCCAGGCTTGACCTTAAATCTGTCTGTCAGGACGTAGCCCATTCAGTGACAAGACCACGAGCTCCATTGAAGGATCTTCCTACTATTACCCAAATGCTTCTGCAAGCTCACAAATTCCATGTAGGAACTGTTTAGTATTTTGTTCTATGTCCTCCTTTCAAGTGAAGTGCTGCCTTTTTTTGCCTTGCTTACTTTAAACCTACCATTGGGATTAATTTTGGTTATTTACTCTCAATAATGGACATAAGTCAAAGGGGAAATGTTTTTCACACCCTGTTCTTCTTGTGTGAGCATTCTTTTCCTTTGTTTTTGAAACAATCTTTTGATTTCTGAGGCTTTCCTTTCATGACATTTAGGAGGAGAGGAAACTGCTGTTGAGCAGGGGATGCCTGGCATTTCTGTTTTATATTATACTGCTAAAATAGTTGAACTCTGCTTCAGGACGGAACAAATTAGAGCTGAAACTGCAGGGTGGGTGAGGAGTCTCAAGGTTTCCTTATTTGATTTTCAGAGGTCTGTGTTTACCCTGCTCCATTTTATATTGTGAAGTACTCTTTCTGCTTGCTCTGAACAGGTTGGTTTGTTTTTTGTTTGCTGCTAACTGTTACCTGCACAGCAGCTGCTAATATTCTCCACTACAATGCTTGCTTTGGTTTTAAATCCCTGACAAAATAAGTGCAGATCTGTTCTGCTATGTATTTTGACAGACATGAAAACTTTCCCCTTTCACAGTGTTCATTGTGTTTGTTCAACTCTGCCTCAAAGCACGATTTTTTGCCTTGATTTCAACTTTAAAACCTCCTTACAGCCACTTAGTCAGAAGGAGGTGGTGCAGTTCTGTTCTGTGGGACACATGCAGAGCTGGTGCTGGGCTCCATCTAGACATTTGTGCTCAGTTCAGATAGCTGGGACAAGGTGATGTGTAAATTAGTGCTCACTTTAGATGCTTGTGACAAGGTGTATAATCTCTTTGCTAATTGTCTTGGGTACATTTGCTGTGTGATAGAAACTGGAGAGGAATTCACTTCAACAGAAGGGCAAATGAGACCAAACTCACTTCCTGGCATATATTTTGTCCATGCCAGTGATTTGGTGGTTCTTAGATACAGCAAGCAATAAAACTAGTTAAAAGATCATTAAATAACTCCTATGAAGTTATAACAATGGAATAAAAAGAAATCTAACCACTACAGAGCACCTTGGACCAGTCTGTTCCTGGGCTGCATTCAGGCTGGTGGCCATAAATCTACCTATTTCCTTTATTTTTAATTTTCTCTGAATTCTTGGGCCACCACAGAGCCCCAAAATCTTACAGCACTCTCCAAGCAGCTGTTCAAAGCTAGAGGAATTGCTTTGAACAAGGCAGAAGTCCTGATTTTTAAACTTCCAAATTAAAGTGGTAATGAACTGCATTTTTGTACAGGGCTTTGAAAAATCCCCACTGTGGAATCAGGCACTACCAAGGGTCATTTTAATAACATTGATTGTTAAAAGACACAGCTCTCAGTGTAAAAACAGCTCTCATTAGGATTCAGGGTAAAGCTGATTACAGAGGAATGTGTAAAACTGAATATTAAGGAGATGAGGAAGAGTGCTCTGGTCCAAAGGGAAACCCATCATGTGCTCCCTGTCCCAATCAGTGGTACCCAAAGGCAATGTGTATCTCTGTGAATGCACTCTACTGGAGAGGCAGCTCCCAGAGTTTGGCCAAGGGTAACTATAAATATTAAAACCTTTTATTATCAATGTTTGATAGAAACATAAAAAATTTATAGTTGTGTACAAATCCTTCCTTTTGCAGAGGAGACACAGGAGATTTTGATAATGCCACTGTTAAGTCACTCTCATTTTTGTCTTTTCAGACAAAATCTAATTATTTCTGCCCAAATTTCTTTAATTCTTTAAAAGAAGTAGCATCATCCAGATGAATTAAAGCACAATGAATAGCTGAAGCTCTGTATATAGTTAGAGTAGTTTCTGTATCAAGGTCATTCAGATAGCACAGCAGCTTATGTTTTGTTTGTTTCTTTTTCTTTCTAATTTCCAATCTCCTAGCCCCTCTGCCTCCTTTTGCTATTCAGCATGTTTGTCACAGACTCTTTCTTGTTTGGAAATAAATGCATTGGGGCATGGTTGTAGTGACAAAAGCAGGCTCAAATTACAGCAAGCATTACCCTAACAGTGACACAGAGCTGTTATCCAGCCCATTGAAAAACCTGGGAAGCTTTCAATGTAACTCTGACAGAAATGAAAGGAGAATACCTACCTAAATGTGCATTTCCCCTCCCCACAATATGCAGACAGAATTACTTTCCATGCTGTGGAGAAGATTCATTAAATGGAGGTGGAATTGTAAGAGTGAGAACCACCTTGTTTTGGAGTGGGGAAACTGAGAGATGTGGCAACACAAAATATGGTTATCACAATGGAAATGTAGAATTAACCTGCACTGTTTATATGGTAATGGAACACTAAGTACAAGCCTCCTGCAAAATGCTACATGCCAAGAAATTGGAGTGAAAGGACAAGGGGAAATGGTTTTAAACTGGAGAGGAGTAGATTTAAACTGGACATTAGAAAGAAGTTCCTCCCCATGAGGGTGGTGGAACACTGGCCCAGGTTGCCCAGGGAGGTGGTTGAGTTCCCATCCCTGGAGGCATTCCAGGTGAGGCTTGCCAGGGCTCTGGGCAAGCTGCTCTAGTTGGGGATGTCCCTGCCCACTGCAGGGGGGTTGGACTAGATGAGCTCCAGAGGTCCCTTCCAACCCAAACCAGTCTAGGATTCGAGGATTCTATGATAAATTAACTTAGAAGAGGGCATGGTCATAAACTGCACTGGAATCATTGCAGAGATTTATTTAATAACTCTGTTGTGAGGCACACAAAAGATCAGCTAGGATGGATTGGCTTTCTTCCAACCCAAACCAGTTGCTGCCCTCACAGCTGGCATCTTTTAAGTGACAAAAAGATAGTGCTCACCAGGACCATTCCCTAACTCAGTTCTAACTCTGAGGTACTCTATTATCTTTATGGTGACACTGCTAAGTTCAGTCACATTGCTAATCAGGTTATTTAATTTAGAATAACAGTAGCTGTCATCCTATTAAGATAATAAAACCCAAATTAATACCTGAAGTTTCCTTTGTACAAATCATTTTATAGACAAAGACTGTAATACTTTGCCACAAGCTAGGACAAAGTACTGTGTGCTGCAGAGAGTTTCAGTGAATGTCCAGGGACACTCTCAGCTGTAAATGAATTTCTTTTTGAGTAGCACCAGTAATCTGAAGGTAATTAGTTTGTGCAAGGTGCAATAAAGAGCCATTGTTATGTCTACAGAACATTGCTTTATGCTACTGTGAAGATGTCTTTTTAGCCTCCTAGTTCTTTTGAAAAATAAATAAAATTCAGAGGCCACTAGTCTGAAAGAACCAAGGACAAGATAATGACTGGAGACATAATTAATCCTTGTGCTTGTACAAATTGTTACAACAATCACAGAGAAATGTGTACAGAGGTTAGAGCAATGTTAATATAGCGTTAATGCAATTCTTAGAAAACCCAAGAAACTGTGTTAGAAAGACCTAAATACAAGAGCAGAGAAATGAATATACAACTTAATAAGAAACAAATGTTGCATGCTGTGTATTAAGAGTGGAATGTCTGCAGAAAATATGGAAAAGTCTTTGTTTACTCAAGCCTGACTCATGGGCAAAGGTTTACATGAACTGGGCTTCTTTCCTGATCACAAGGATGTGGGAAGTCCTGTGGGGATGGGTAGTCAATAGGGCTTCTCATCAGGCACAGGTTTGGATTCAGTCATTCAGAGTAAAAACTTGGTCCCATAATTGTCAGCAGACCCATTTTGTCCCTGGATCCAGGATCCCACTGCTGCACCAGACTCCAGCTTTGTTGCTGGCACTGGCTTCAAGAGGAGTAAGAGAGTGTTGGCAGATGGGATGCACTGCTGGATCTTGCTCCTTGCTCCTGTACATCAGCACATGTTGCTGAGTGTCTTCCCAGACCGTTTCTGGTGCTCTTGCACTTACTGGCAGGAATGAACTGTTATCCTGTATGCAAAGAAGGAAACAGGAGCAATAAAAATCCTCATTAACAACTCCTACTTTCCAAGACCATCTCCACCTCTTTCACAAGGACTCTGCCAAGCCCACATCACATGCAGAAAACCAGAGAGTCTTTGGTAGTTACACGACCAAGAAAGCAAAGGTTTATATAGCAGGATATCAGAGTGGGAAGGGAAAATGCCCCTAGAAACAATCACAGCAGGTGATTTGAATCCTTAGTATAGTCCATGGTAATTTAATGAAGGTAAATCAGAATAAATAAATACCTGGCCCAGAACCAAGATGCAACTCACCTAGTCTGAATGGAAACTGAATTGCAGTTGACCTATTGCATTGCTAAATTGCAGTTCTCAAGGGAAGGGATGAGTTATATGCTTTTTTTTTCTGCTTTAAAAGAAGGTTAAATAATTCAAATAAATGTTTAATGTTGGTAAATGTGCACAGTAAGTACTGGATGGGTTGAACACCTCCCCCTCTTTGTGTGCTGACATCCTACTCACTGCCCAGGGAGGTTCTATAGCTGTCCAGTAATGCTGCACAGGATGGGATGTTTCTGTATGGCATTTCCTTGTGCTTTAAATCTCTGAAGGGTTCCCTGTGTGTGTGTGTTTTATATTGAGCCATTAAGTACAAAACCAAACTTGTTCACAAGCCAACTTTGATCTAGGTTTCCTGTGATTTATCTCTGCTGTCTATAGCATGCACTGAAAAACCTACCTGATTGTTATTAGCTCCCAAATATTTATATCACCCCAGATAATCAATGCTTATCACAGTCAATACAGATGTTACAAGTTCCTCACAGAAAGGCACTGTCAGCATAATAGCATTTTAATTATTGCAGCATATGTTTTTCAGATGAGCCTTTTGTTTACTGTATCAATTAAACAGAGTAACCATATAGATCTAATGAATAAATGATGCTAAAAATACTGTCCATATAAATGATAGCTTTTCCCACTCAGTGTATGAAGGAACAAGGCAATGTCTTGGAGGTACTAATGTTCACTTAATTAATGTAAATCCTGCTGCTAGTGCTGTTCTCTGTTTGCATTCCCTGGTGCTTGCACTCTCTACAGGATGTTTTTCATTCAGCTGCTGTGTAAAACAAATTTGCTTGTGGGGGTTTGGTGATAGAGAGTTGTCTGCCTGGCACCAGGACATCTAACTGAAAACATGCAGGCAGTGTTTGGAGAAGTAGAGATAGCAGCATCTACTGGTTAGAAGGATGCAGGCAATGGGGTTTTTGTTATCAAGCATGCTGGAAGTTCATGGGGAAGTTCAGCAGAGAACACCCTGAGCCCTCCTGTCCCTCAGCTTCCCAGCTTGCTCCCTGCACCATTTCAAAGCTCTTCAAGTGCAATCTTTTTCTTAACATTCATCTATCCCTAACAGAATTTAGTCTAGGAATGTGACAAGGATATTTCTAAAGGCAGCACAGCCATGCTTTGAAGAAGGAAATTGCTCTTTATCTCCTCTTGAATGTCCCTTCTGCTCATGCAAGATAATCAGGGAGTCAGTTCTGAATCAAGAATATTTGTATCTGTCTTCTGGATAAAGACAAATCAGAAGATAGATATAACACAGAATCATTAAGGTGGGAAGAAGAGACCTCTAAGATCATCAAGTCCAACCATCTACCTATCATCCCCATGCCACTAATCACTATAGCTTAGTGATTCATTTTATTGCTTTGTGTACAACTCTGGTGAAGGATTCTGACAGATGTGATTCTAAAGTGGTGTGACTGTCCCATCCATGCACAAACTGTACCAAATCAGTGTAACAACCAGTGCAATGGCTTCAGATTTACTTCCCAGATGCACAAGGAGGAATAAAGCACTAGCTGTTGAGCTGGAAATGTAAATACAAAAGAAAATTGGGGGAAAAAAGACCGTATTGGTAATGCAAATTCCATGTTAAGGTGAAGGAAATAGTGATAAGAAATAGTTGTGTTGAGCACACTCTTCCTTTGTTGATTTCAGTTTGTTATATACCTTAATTGTATTTTCTACACCATTAAAACAGAGAGAAATGGTTTTAATACAGGTAAATTTGTGCTAACCACTCTAATTCTGATGTGCAGAGGTGTACTTGTGAGCTTTATCCTCAAGGAACTGGTATTTTGCATTGATCTCCAAGGCCAATAACAGGAGGAGAGTCAGTGCCACTCACATTGCAGGCACTAGGGTAAGAGTTGATCCACTGTTTCCCTTCAGCAGAGATTGGTTCTCCTCAAGTAAAATTGGAGGTCACTCCTGGGGTATCACCACAAGTAAATGAGCACTGATTTTTATTAGCCTTTCTGGTAGACAAGATGGTCTTGGTTTTAAGGATTTCAAGAGCAAATATTTGACCAAATGTGAAAAGCAGAGAAGACCAGAAGTGTATATATCCTAAAGTGAGAGAGGGGGGAGAATGAGTGTGAAAAGACATAAAATACAGAGCGTTTAGTGGAAAAGAATGATCCAAAGGTCTCTCTCTGAATCTTTGGTTCCCAGTGTTTCTGCCCATTCCTTTTATTAACCAGGTACATATGGCATGTTTGTAAGTAAAGCAGTCAATGAAGTTAGTTACACCTCTGCATTTATTACCTTCCCCCTGAGTATTATTAACTTTTACATTCCCCATAAAATATAATTTATCACTTAAATAATTTGCTTTGTGTCAGGGTTCAGTGTGCTCCAGTGCTTTCCTGCTCATTAAATGAGATATTTTTGCTTAATGAGCCCAGAAT
This sequence comes from Bucco capensis, assembly GCA_013396975.1. Lineage (NCBI taxonomy): Eukaryota > Metazoa > Chordata > Aves > Piciformes > Bucconidae > Bucco > Bucco capensis. The sequence goes on along the minus strand of VWZO01009202.1, from coordinate 72,597 downwards.
GTCCTTTGCATTTAACATTAGAATTGATTTCAAACCCTCCATTTTTCTAACATATTTGTGTGTAATTTCAGGATGTGGACTTCATCCCACAACCTTACACTGAGGGGAAAAAGGCTGTGGAGAATAATGATCCATGAATTCCAGAGAGGGACACAGTAAGTATGGGTGAATAATTTAGAAAAAAATGCAGTTATCTACCTGTACTTTGCATTCTTTCCTCTAGTCTGAAAGTTTGACTTACTCTTTGAGCCTGATGCTGCAGTTATATATACATAATACTCCATTAGGAAATTGGTCTCTGAAGGGACAGCAAGATATTGATTTCCATGAAATGAACAGAACATAAAAATAACCCTGCCCTTAGATGCATGTGTGTGATATGCTGATTCTTCTAGTAGAGTGGTAGTCCCTCAGAGATACTCAGTTCACACATAAAAGAGATATCCATAGGATAAATGAGGATCCTAGAACTCTAACAATGTGCACCTAATGGGGATCTGCNCTCCCTAGCTCTGCTGCTCATGCCTCTCCTGATGCAGCCCAGGATGCTGTTGGCCTTCTGGGCTGTGAATATACATTGCTGGCTCATCTCCAGCTTTTCATCTAGCATGACCCCCAAGTCCTTCTCTGCACTGCTGCTTACAATGAGCTCTTCACCCAGTCTTCATCTTTACTGTCCTCTGTTGAGGGTTTCTATGCCCTATATATTCTATGCTGAACATACAGCTCTGATATGGTTGGGGAAACAATGTCCTCAGATGAATAAAGAGTAAGGGAACCTGCACTCTTCTCTTGGTGTTGCCATAAGGGAGAGCATCAGAAACTCCTGAGGAAATTGGTTTACTTTCCTCTTCCTTACTGGCTTTCATCCATTTTGCCCACTTTAGCTGCAGATGGTTCAGGTTGGTACATTTGAGCTACCTGAATTAAGAATGTTTTTCATGGTAAAATGAGAAGGAAGAGTTGTGTGGGTTTGGAACTTTTTGATGTGTGTTTCTGTTTTGTTTCCCCCCTCCCCCCAAATGAATACTATTGTTTGCTCCAGAGAAATCCTGAAACATCACTTTAGATACTTACTGAAGCCCATAATGTTGGAGCATATTTACATGGGCTGCTGAGACCTCAAAAGGCAAGAGACTTTTTTTTTCTTGTGATTCTGTACTGAAAATAGACTTTCTGTTCTGATTCTGTACTGAAAATAGCTGTGCCCTTCAATTCATTACAATTATAAGGAGGTTCTGAGGTAGATACCTTAAATATTGTTTGAATAACTTTACTAGATGATAATTATCATTAACTGTTATAAATTTCTTTGGCCTTAGTTTGAAATGTTTTTGAATGAAAAAAAAAGTTATTTCAGTAAAATATCTGACTGAAATAAAAATCTATTAGAAAAAGAATTATTTGTTTATTGGGTCATAGGCTGGACTTGATGATCCTGAGGGTATTTTCCAGCCTTGGTGATTCTGTGATTGTTTGTAGCTAAGGAATAATCTCTGTGGCTTCAGGAGAGGGTGAGATAAATGTGCTTATCAGATTCCTTTCAGGTGTGGCAGTAAGCAGTTTATAGCCAGTTTCAGTTAACACAGCCTTTCCATAAATAAGATACAGAACTTTTACAAATGCAAACTAAGGCCAAAGGCTCCCCTCACTCTGAGAGCTCTGACATGAAATTCTTTATTAGTACCCATGATAAATAATGCACTTAACTCCAGTTCTGACTGTACTATTGACAGAAACTGCTACATATTTTGTGGAGATGTCCATAAAAATAACCAACTTCAGGGCTGGTGAGAAGTTAATTTTTCCTCTACGTTCATTCCTAGTTGGAGTTTTCTCAGCCATCATTTCTGCATGTCCTGGAGCTATGTGGTACACTTTCTCAAAGGGATCCTGGATCTAACACTGCTGCTGGCATCCACTTTGCCCACACCGTGTACACTTTCAGGTGCTCACAAACTCTTGCAGAGGAACATAAATTGCTGTTCTTAAATCTTCTAAACACTAGGGATTTTCTTCCTTCGTGCTATCTGCTATAGTGTGAGCTCATCTAGTGGAGGTATTTGTGCACTTCTGTTTTTATAGCTCCAATTCTTCACTTTTTTTTCTATTTGAGTCTTACACTGCTTTGACTTCTCTGTTATGTTTGAGATGCTCCCATATTGGTTTCAATTTGGCTGAAGAAATTTCCCTTGCTTGCAAAATTCCAGGCTTCATTTTAGATCTTCCATGCACTCTTTCAGAGTGTTTTAAACCAAATCCCAAACACCCTCTGGCTTCCTACTAGGAAGCTAAACCTTCCTTCCATATTCAATTGTATCTCAGCCTGAGATCAATCAAAGATAACTCTGGTTTTGCTCTCTTTTTTTTTTATTGCTTGCTCCAAGCTGAATTTCTTGGATCTTTCTGTACTGGGAGTATATTGCATGCATGTTGATGCACATCTTTTTCTAACCACTGCAAGTCTTAAAAGAACTTTAAAGCAGATATTTGCTGTGAGTGATACAGGGCAGATTTTTTTTTTTAGCTTCTTGGGGAGTTAAACTGAAGTGAGAAATGGGAAGCAGCCTATAACTTTGACCTGAATTCCTGAGTTTTCTGAACTGATCTGCAAATTGTAATTTAATTAAAGAAGACTCTAAACGAAGCTGGTTCTGGTGTTAAAGAATCTTCAAACTCTTCCAGTCTGTGGCAATTTCCTCTTTCACATGTTAAGAGCATGATGCCTCCATGAGGAAAATGGGCTTGGCTCTCATTAGACATTGAAATGGCACTGGTTCACTCATATTTTAATCATTAAATGATATTTGTCAATGTGTGTTTCTATATTAAACTCTTACTGTAAAAGAGAGCATTATCACCTTAAAGCCTCTGGCTCCTCAAGTGAATGCCAATACCATCCAGTCACACCACCTTCTCCTAATTATGCTGAAGCTTTCTTTCCCAACAGCATTTGTTTTAGAGTGTCAACAATACTTCAGTTAAATGTAGTGTAAAGTGCACTTATTTAGCAAACTTGTCCTTCAGAAAAGGCTTTTTTTTTGTCTTTAAAACACTGCTAGATTGTTTCTCTCTGTCAGTGCATGAGCCAGGAGAACTCTTCAATCAATAACACTTTTTATTCCTATGCGATTGATGCATAACATCCTTCTTCACACACCAGTTTAATGTGTTGTAAATTAATTATCTGGAATGAGTAGAGGGTCAATGGACCTTGGTATGACTTGGATGTGATGGGAAAGTGTTCCATTTCCTCCCAGCCCTGCTCAGCTCTCTTGCTGACTCTTTTATGTGTCAGTTGTACCATCTTCTTCTGCAGGTGGTTCCCTGAAGGGTTGTTAATGCCCCTTTATGGCTTGATCAATAGGAAAAAATTTGCTTTACCATAAATTTGTCCAACAGTTTTCTTTCTTCGGGAGTGGCTTTACGAACTGTTTGTGTGATGCCTCTTAGCAAACTATTCTTACTCTTATCAAAGCTTAAAATAGTAACTTTATGGAACTGCAAAAATTATGCAGAAGCAGACCTCATTTTTTACCTGTAGGTGCCTAAATATGACTCAGCTATGCTTGAACTTTGTCAGGACAAGTTTTGCCTTACTGCATGTACACAGCAAACCACAGAAATTTATAAAACCATTATAGGTTGTGAAAAATATTCTGACTGAGAGATCCTCAACCAGGACCAGTGCAATTAAAACAGGTGTTCACTGGGTCTAAGTAGACAATTTCCTCTAAAAATCAGAGAGGCCATCTGTATCACTTTCTTCTTTTTGAAGCCAGCTTGGCTATTAGTTGCTAGGGTAACAAAATCCACGGTAGCACAGCATTATGGGGGTCTAGGCTAAGAAAGAAGTGCTGGCAGGAACATTGAATTGTAGATTGCTTTTGGTTTATAAATGCATCTATTTTTAATTGCTTAGAAGGATGGCTAAAATATATGTTTGTAACAAAAAGGTCCACATACCACAGCATTTTGGTCCTCTTCTCTGAGTAACAGATGACAGTGAGCTATCTAACCAGCAAAAACTTCAAATCCCCCTAAAAAAAAAGAGAGATGCTGCTTCAAACTCTGGGCATGCTGGTGGGATCACTCTGAAAGGCCTGTGCTGTGTCAATGTCACTTCCATAGCCTTCTGCTGAAGTGCTTCTCCTACTGTATGTTGAATGATGTTGTCAGGAGAATGAGTCAGGGGTAGGGTGGATTCCAGTCTACTTTACTTCCCTTGATGAAAAGGTCAGTGCCACTTGTAAATCTGCTGTGCTCCCTGCACAGTTGTTAGTGTCAAAGCCTGTCAGCTCTGTGGGATGTTAAAAATTACACAACACTGGTAGGAACAAGGATCAGAAATCCCCAGGTGGTATATCCCAAGAAGCAGTCTCTGATCTTTGTGTTAGAGTTCTGCAGAGCGTTGTTTCTTTCAGGCTTTTCAGCTCCCTTTGGCTTGATTGCAGAAATAAACACTCTTGCTCTTTCGTGCCTCCCATCTGGTGAGCCTTCCCTCACCATAGCTCATCACAGGGCCAGTTCCCATGGCTGTAGGCCACAGCTGCAAGTGAAACCAGCCTCTCTGCTTTATTTTTTTAAGGCTCTCAGGGCTCTAATTAGAGCAATTAAAACTTGGCCTGTGTTGCGTTATGTGGTTATGTTTTGACAAATCATCACAACACCATCAAGTTCATAAGGCCTCAAAATTACTCATGAAATATCTGGAAAATACAAGTAATAAACAAGAAATAAAACAAGGGACCAACAAGCACCCGAAGGAACCTTCCAACCAATGCAGGGAATACAAATGATGAAAAACTCAATAAAATCTGAACTGTTTTTCCCCCATTACATATAGCATCATCCAACTGTTTTGTGCCTGTGCAAAGACAGTTTTGTGTTCAGCATTTTTGCCATTTAAGTTATAATTTACCAACCAACTGCAGAAGATGCAATGAGAGAGAAAGCAGATGGAGTGCCAGTGGTGGTACATGTCTTGCTGAGTCTGATGGACTAAAACATAAAGAGTTGTTGAAGTTTTATGGTCTGGTTGTACAGGAGCTGGACAAAAGGTTCTTTGCACGGCCCAAGCTTTTAGGTGGCCAGTTGCCTGTTTAATCCAAAGGCCTCTGCTAAGAGTGAGGTATTTCCATATGACCTTGCAACTAAATTGGTTTTGGATCTGAGTTGGAGGAGGTTGCTGCTGAGGAGACAGAATGGGACCTGAAGGGGGCAAACATTGAATCTTTTTGGCTTGACTTTCAGTCAAGGCAACTCACTGGGGTCCTGAAGGTGATGCAAGTAAACATCTGCCAAGTGAATCTTCATGTCAAGGCAGGCACTTTGGGAAGAGGAGGGTAGGCAGCTGTGGGTGCACGTATATCATCAGTGTGCCACCAAACCATCTGAGGGAGAGGGAAGAGGACACACTGAGATACTGCTCTCATTTCAGGCATTAATGATGGGAAATCATCTTGAATATGAAATTTTACTTACTGTCTGTGAGTGATTTGAATGACAGATGAGCAAATAAAAAGTAAAATCAGAAGTTTTAATTACTCTGAGGAAGAATTCACTGCCATCTCTATTAATCACTACCTTGCTTTGACCGTGTCTTTCCAAATGGCATCTCATTTGCCTTGAAGATCACAAGATCTCCTCCCCAGCCTCCTGAGAGAATGACAATATAAAAATTCAGCTTTTCCTTTTCTTATCAGATTCATGTCTGCTGTCTGAAATTGTTAAAATCCAAATTGTAGCTATTTGTACTTTGGCATCTCTTCAGGATTCTAATTCCCTGTCATATGGGTGCTAATGTTTGCTGAAGACTCCCATTGATAGACAGAGGGCATGTCTGGGGAATGTAAACAAACAGCCACCTTATCAGGACTTCTAGCACTGAGAAATAGAAAAGAACACTTTTTTTCCCTATCTTCTGCTTTCCATGGGAAGAGCAGTTCCACACCCTTGGGTCTGTGTATGATGGGTGTCTGGTATGTAGCTATTTTTTCACTATGTAATAAAATTAATGAATGTGTATATGCTAATATGTCTGCATACTTGGGACATTTTAAGTCCTTTACAAAGCCAGAATTCCTTAGAACAAATGCACTTCAACACGGAGGTATCAAGTTTTGGTAATAGAACAATCCCAAATAATTGGGTTTGTACCAATCATCTGCAGATATTTCCAGGCAAAAAGGAAACAGAACCTAGGCCAAAGACTCTGCCAGTATTTAGAAAGCTTTGGAAAAGTTACTTATTGATCAAGCCTACTAACTATATGAGATGATTTACAGACAACACAATGTTTAGGATGTACTGTGGAATGTGCAGCCTTAGCTGTACCCTTTAGAGAAAAAGGGATTGCCTAGGTGTGCAAATAGCCAGTAAAAATGGCTTTCCCTTTCCCTTAAATCAACTTGAAATATTGAATTTTAAAAATATTACAAAGCAGTGCAGGCCTTGTGATAAATGAGAGAACACTTCTGTAGTCCTTTGAGTCTTATTTAGCCATGATGATCTTCATAAGAATCTGAAATTGCCATGTTGGACTTACAGTAGTCTCATGTTTGGTTTTTGCTCCTTCCTTGCCCAGCAGCAGCTCCCAGGTATCTCCAGGCTGATCCATATTGCTCACAGTTAGCCCTTTGCCTTTCTTCAGCCTTGCAGCCATATTCTACTGCCTCCTCTGCTGATGGAATCACAGGCCTTCAGACTTCCTAGATGTCCTCCTTCTAAATGTCAGCCTCCAGCTCTCTGGCTATTTTCTCAGTCTGAGATGATTGGTATGTTTTGTTGAGTTTTTAATACAGCTTTCAGCATGATTTTTCTTTTTTGAATGCCCAGAAACACCTGCTTTTTTTCACTCCAGCTTTCCAGCTCTCTACTCTGCCTGGACAAGGTCAATATTTTGGGATACTCTGTCAAGTGGACTACCAAAAGCTAGCACTGCTAGGAAGTGCTGTGGCTCTTGGGAAGGCTGCAGATGAAGGATGTCTCTTGGTTTGGACTCTGAAGTGACTCCCCTGTTATTCTGGAGAAAGATTTCCTTCTTTTGCTTGCTTACTATGATCTAGTCTTCAGCGCGAATGTTATCTTGGCAGAGTTGAACCACTTCTAATTTCACTTCAGCTAATATTTACTTTTATTTGGGGAATAAAGTAATTTGATAGACTTGAGGCAAACCAAAAAAAGCCTCAGTTCAAAGCAGAGGCTGAAAGTGAAGCTCCTGCTCAGCTGAGATGAGAAGTTGGATTCAGGCTGGGAGCAAGGAGAGTGAAGCTGATAATATTGTACTAAAAAGGAGAAAATTTCTCCCAAATGGAGGACATTTATGAACTTGCTGCTCTGAAAAATGAAGTTTATAATGACACTTGAATAAAAAATGACCCTTCTGCACATTTATTCTGTTTTTTTGAGAGTCACAAGCACTTGTAACCCTTTAAGCACCCTCAGTGAATTGCTTCTCTGCAGACATTTGGAAGGAAAAACAATTAAGGAGAGCTAGCATATGGTTAAGTGCTAAATATTTTGCACATTTCCAGCCACTGCCATGTGACAGAGATCCTATCCCTGGGTCAGGCTGTTCCATGGTAACTTCAGTGTGAGGAATCTCTGAGGCTAGTGAAGCTTCTAGGGAAAAACTGGTGTCTCTTCATTCCTATATCACTATATACTCTGCTTATATACATGCTTATTCAAAGAAAAACCCAGCAGACCCAGCTAAACCATCTTCATGACTAAGATACAGAGCAGAAAACTTGTCTAATCTGCTCCTTCTGGAATCACATTTCCAATCACTGCAGCCAATCTGTTAATTGTTCCAACTGCAAGCTTTGTGTTTGGTCCCACTCTGCATTATTAATGCCTAACATTTAGACCTATTATTTTTAATGTGCAAAATCAGTGACACACCTGAGTTCCTTCACATAGCTGAAACAAAAAGAAGAAAAAAACCCTACAACATTTCCACACATTCACCTGTGGTTAGGATCCTTGTCTCTATCACAGGTTAATGTAGGAATCACAGCACCATGCATTTGCAACCTGCCATCAGGTTTTACTGACAGAATAAAGCAAGGTCAAGATAATATCCAATGTTTAGACAGCATGTTGGTAGTCTCCCTCTCAGCAGGCTATCATTAAATAATAGTCACAAATCAGCATTAAAAGGTCCCCTCAAGAAGAAGTGCTAAAATCATGCTGGATGCTCAGTGAGCTGTGCAAAGTAAAGAGAATATAAACCATTACTTTCTGGTGCTCCCAACCCCAGCTGCTGGGGGGTCAATGGTATCACTACAGAGCTTCAGAGGTAGAACATATCATCGTGGCTAGGCTTCGCGAACAAAGCTCCAGGGAGGGCTCCAGCCACGCTCCACATCTGCGCCTTTTCCAAGCGCGCTGATAAAAAGAGGATAGCAGATAGCACCCTCGAGCCTGCACAAGGGATTTTTCTTAGGTGAGACACAGCATGTGCAGTGCTGGACCCACCCTTTAGTCCTAGGGTTCATCTGCCAGGGCCTAGCAAGCTTGGACGCTGGCAGCCAAGTCCTTAGGATGAAGGTTGGATTAGAGTGTCTTTCTCTTAGCTGGAAGGCCTTACAGGGTAAATGAACTCCATCTGCCTGGGTTTGGAATCAGAGTTGTCCTTCTCCTAGGATGACTGCCAGAAGGCTAATGAGCTCATCCTACCCATCCAAGGATTCTAGGAACATGGGTATCACTCCCCACACTTTCCCGTGGGCAATGAGTTTAATGCTCCCTCTGCTGTGGGCACAGTTATCGCACCAGGGGCCACAGGAAACCCTAAGGGATTTTCAGACTGTGCCTGGGTAGAACATGTATGACTCAAGAAAATAACAAAACAAGGAAATGAGAAGAAGAAATACAAAACTAAGCTCCACTAGCAAGAAGAGTGAGTATTGCAACAGAAGAATATTTTGCTCCAGCACTGGGTCTGAAGGAGCTGCCCTCTGGAGCACAATGGGAGCCAGCCTCCCTGCTGTGTCCTCTGGAGTGGCTGGTTGCAGAGCAGTAATATTAGATCTTAATAAGCATAACACTGTGAACTGAGGCATATTTTTAAGTCAGGCACATGGGAGGGAAGCATATCAGAGCAGAGCTGTGTTATTTTTAATGGAGCATGTGTTTGTCTTGTAAGTGTGTCAGGAGCAAAGGAGCGGGTTTCGGGTTTCTTCTCACCATGGCTGATGTAGGATGGGCACTCCAACTGCCTCTCCAAGGCACATTAGTGGCCTTTGATATCCCAAATGACACAGGGGGAGCTGGACTACATTTTCACCTCACATTCTTTTCTACTATTTGTGTACATCAGTGTTCATTTGAAGCTATCCTTCAGATGAACCTCTTTAAAAACCACAGAGACTGAGATAGTTTTCACTGGATAAACAAGATTATACTGAGAGCCTCTGTTCTCTTCCCAGATATACATGAGGATGTGGTAGAGATGATGGAGGATGTGCTTTGCAGAAAACATATTTCCTTTTACATTAACTGGAAAATAGACCTTGTAGTGTGGATTTGATAGCTGCCATGTATACCATACTGCAGCCCATGCCCCTCACTTCTCATTCATCACATCGAACCCAATATCAGAGTAAAAATGTTTACAGTGAGATTTCAAATGACATTTTAAATCTCAATTAATATTGATAATGGGATTTTTTAATAAGTCTTGGGTCAAGATGTACCATGAAACTGTTCTCCACAGTGCCCAGGAGATATATTCTTATTCAGTATTTGTAATATGACTGGATCTAGTCTTACATCCAGCAGCCAGCTGAGGCTGCTTGGCTATTATAGTCTCTTCCACCATTCCTGACAAATGAACAAATAACTAGGTGCCCTGTGAAACATTTTAAATAGAACTGTCTCCTGGAAAAGCTGTTACTGACAGAGACAGGTTCGATCCAGATCAAGGGAACCTGCTTTGGGACAGACAGGATCAATACTGGTCACTGCCTTGAGTTAGTTCTGATTTTTCTTTCCTTTTCTTCTTTTTTTCTTTTTTTTTTTTTTACTAAGGATTATGATGTATAAAGTAAAGCAGAAAACAAGCAATCTATGACCTCAAGTGCATCCTTCTTATTAAACCTTTCTGTGCCCTTAAAGCAGTAGCAGGAGCTGTTGCTATGAACTCTATCATGCAAGAGGCTTTCAAAAAAGCATTTAAAGCCATATATTAGCTAGGAACCACTTTGTCGACAAATTCTGAAAGGGTTGGAAGTAGCTTTCTGAAAAGGAAGCAATGTATTTGAAAAAGGAACCAATATATTTCATGGCAGCCTCAATTAGCTGCTTTTTTTTTTTAACTTTTGAAGTGTTTGATCAAAATCCAGTGCTGAGCACAAGTGTCTTAAATTAATTCTCTTTAGAGTGCTGCCCTGTTGGTTACAACACAGATCCTCTGACCTGGATCCTCTAGAACTGCCTCACTTTCTTACCTTGCTCTTGGGCTTGTGCATGAGAATTACACATTTACAGCACCAGCTGAAGGTGCTAAGGTCACATTCTTGTGGAGGCTGGAGAGGTTAAAACTATGATTTCTTTTATTNGGCTGCACTTGATGATCCTGGGGGTCTTTTCCAGTCTTCGTGATTCTGTGATTCTGTGATTCTCTAAATAGCATCATCTCCTCTGATTTTGTTTAACAATGGCAATGACAATTAATAATCACAGAGATGAAATCATCCCAGTGATGGAAAATCATCCAACAGAACTGGGCAGATCTTGGGGAGCAACGAAAGCTTTCTGCAGCAATATTCTCCCTAGCCTTTGGCTCATCCCAGGAGTTCAGCCTACAATACAATCAATCCTCTATGACCCACAAGTGTTAAATTCATCATTAAAAAGTTATTCTCCCCTTCCCAAACCCTTCCTTGCAACAAGGATCTCAGCCAGATGAAAGGTATTTGTTACTGAGAGCAGCCTTAAGGAGAGCAAAAAAGAGCAAATCTGGAAAACATATTCCTGTTTTTCTGGAAATGGGTGGTATTCATAAAGCAGTGAGTTCAAGGTCAACTTGTTCTCCTCTATCCTATTTGTAACAGGCATTTGACAATTCAGTGACAGACAATCTGCCAGCTGAGTTGGATGGATTGGGTCATCCACTTTGAATAAAAGCTAAATCTTCATGGTGGAATAACCTCAAGGAAAAGAAGAACAGCAAGAAGCCTTTCCTGTTCCTGACATTTCAATTAAAACCAACAAATAGAGGAAATAGATCTGATTTGGGCAAAAAGGGGCTGCTTCAGCAGGTGTATGCATAAATGGGAAGAGGTTATGGTCCTTCACACCACAGTACGTGCTGTCTTCTCATTTAAGTGAAACTTTGTAATCCTGAATATTCCATAGATTATTTTTTATCAGCATTCCATGTCTCAGAAATGACCCAACATCAAGAAGACATTCAAATTTTTCATTTACAATTACTCTGGAGTTACCTTGTCCTTTTATTCCCTCTACAAGACCACCCTGGAGTTTATTCCCAGTTTTGACTGCTTCTCAGTACAGTCTGTCACTCAGTGAAAGGTATTCCCTGGTGCCTCTTGTCCTACTGAAAAGTGGGGACACTACACTCATTGGATGGGAATAACGAGAGTTTCATCTGACTTCAAAGAGGGTGAAAACAGCATCTGGGGAAGCCACGGTTTGGAAATCTCAGGAGTATTGAACTATGCATCCATGATAAGTCTGAGGTTGGGTCCATTTGTAATTCTAATATATGGATATGACATGACATTTACCCAACTTTTATAACAGAAATTCTCCTAGCTAAATAAAAAATACTCTTATACTGGTGTACATTGAAGACAGATGGTCCCAAACCACCAGCTCACACCTTCCCTCCACCACTTCCAAACTGGACAGCTATTTCCAACAGAGTGAATGTGCATCATGTTGCCTACTCTTTTTCAACAAGATATGAAATGAACAACTAGCAATGCTTTTGTGGGTGGGCTCACAGATAAAGGCTCAGCTATAAATTGAGAGGATCAAGGTCACAATATGCTTTGTTCCTCTTTGGAAACCACTCCCTGGTTTTGTTTTTAAAGCTGCCACAGGTTTTCAGCAGGATCCTTACTGGAAGAGCTCCCTATCTGTCATCAGCCAGCACCCACTGCATGACTACTAGAGACCTTAGTGTCAAATTCTTCTACAGACATCCAGCTGGACTCTCTACAGGGGTTTTAGCTGACAGGGCTTAGGGCTTGCTGGAGGAATAATGTTGCTAACAATTCCATTCCCTCCACTCTGCGTCTTTTAAATATCAGCTCTAAATATTTTAGTTATGCTCATTATTGAAAAGTTTAGATCTTTTCCCCAATGTTGTAAGGTATTTTAGAAGTGGCTTTCTGCCTCCAGTGATAATGTGTGCCTGCAGCCCAGGAAGACAGCTGAGAAGGACAGTGGATCTGGCTCTATATTTGGAAACATCTGCTGTTTCAGTTCCATGATGCACAGTGACGTGCTGTTCAAGAGGAAGGATGAATATGCCACAGGAGACATTAGTTTCTGGTTATATATTAGGATATTCACGTTGAGATTCCTCTAATCTAAATCTTCTTGATCACCCTTTGGTAGTATTTCTCCACAGAATAAAGGATGGGGCAAGAGTTGCTGTAAGGCCATTTGCTGAGGAGATAAATTCCACCCATCAACCCCAGCTGCCTTGCCGATTTTCACCTGCTGTATGGCCGTAAGAGTTTCTTCCAGGGTAGGGGCATTATCCAATTCATTCTTCACCGGTTGTTGTGAAATAGACTGAATTGCTGAATCCTGAACAACACGGCTAGTACTGAACAGAGTCTGAAAGTGTTCTGACCATCGATTCAAAATAGAGGTTTTATCTGTTAGAAGCATTTGACCATCTACGCTAAATGAGCTTTTTGGGCTGGAAGTTAGTTTAAAGAAAACAGAAGTTATATATCAACCTGCACCTCAGGTAGTCTTTCATCATCCTTGTATCATCATTGGCGATTCAGAGCTTAGATTAGTCCAACAGTTTAACTACCTAGGCAGCCTCATCTCCTCAGATGGTAAGATTGATAGAGAGACAGACAATAGGNTACCTCCTGGGGAGTCCTTCTGCTGTGCCTTTTGCAACCGCTCTTGTCTGTCCCAAATTGGCCTTTGCAGCCAGCAGTGCGCTTGGAAAAAGCACTGACGAAAAGCATGGATGGAGCCCTCCCTGGATCTTCATTCGCGAAGCCTGGCCATGAAATCCCACCCAAGATGGGACAGCCTTTTCAGGGATCAGCCATCACCTTCCTCTATGTGATCTTGTCATTCCCAAAAGAGAAGTATATAGACAACACAACTGTGACATGGAGGCAAAACAACTACATTGACTTGGGGGGGGGATTTGCTTTGAGCCCTCTCTAGATTCAAGGTGAAGTGCTAAGGATCTAAGAGAGGCTGCAGGCACACATCATCATCAGAGGCAGAAAGCCACTTCTAAAATACCTTACAACATTAGGGAAGACATCTAAACTCATAGGCTGGACTTGATGACCTTGGAGGTCTTTTCCAGCCTTGGTGATTCTGTGATGATGTAAATTTTGCTTTATTCTATGTTCTAGAGAAGAGTTGTACCGCAGCCCCAGCAGTGTCATCGGATGTGTAAAAGCACAAAGGCATATTTAGGAGAAGTGCCCTTTAGGGTTGGACTAAATGATCTCCAGAGGTCTCTTCCAACCCCTACCATTCTGTGATTCTGTGATGAGTCAAGAAAATTGGGCACAATTCTGTTCTTGATAGTGACAGAGGAAATGTTTTTTAGTAGACTGTAAAATAATTTGAGAAGAAAAGAGTTGTGTGAATAATCTTAGTAACGTTTTATGTCTGGGTAAGGCTTTGGTTCTAGAGATAGCTTTGACTTTTATCTTCAACTGACCAAAAAAAAAGGCCTTTTCATAGGTACTTCCCTGGTGATCAGCTATTGATCACTGCTGGACCCAGGACATGGAGCTAGTTACTCCTGTGGTCTGACCTACTGTCCTTTTGTTCCTCGCATGGGTTCAGAATCAGATCATAGTTTTTGATCTTCATAAGTATTTTCAGTGGAAAAATTAAATTAGAGCTAGAAGAGAGCATGGGGAAGGAGGAGATCTGAGTCCAGGTTTGTGAAGTGCTATTGGATGTCTTCTTCAACCACACTGCTAAGTATATTGACAGAAAGTTGGGACAACATTGGAAAATTGGTATCTTGAAAAGCTTACACCCCAAATTGCATTTAAAATTCGGACAGACTTTTTAGTAGTTTTATTTTTTGCCTTAAATTTAGACTCTGGTGGAGTCTTTCTTCAGCAAAACCAAGGAAGAGCACATTTTGATCTGTCAGATTCAATTTGATCTGTCAAATTTCTGTACCTCTCTGATCAAAACAACAAAAGCCAAACTACTCAATCAGCTGAGCTGAAAGTAATACAATATAGCTTAATATAGCAACAATATTTTGTCCTAAATGTTATGTCAAGGCTGTCTATCAATAATTCAGCTCATATATAAAATATTCTTGCAAATAAGATGTTGTACTTCAAGGGCAAATGATCTGTGCAGATATCTTTGCAAAGAGTATCAGTCTGACTGTTTGTGAAAGAGTGAAAGAAACCTGAGGGTGAAAAAGAAAACAATACAGGGTTTTGTGGGTTTGGAAGAAAAAATGAGGAACAGTTGTGCTTAATAATTCTATTGCTTTTTTTTTTTTTAAACACACTATCAACAGATGAAAAGTGCCAGGCTTTCATGGCAAAATGCCCTTAAGTATGCAAGAAATATAAAATAAGTGTGGGATGTAATGATGAAATGGGCAATGCACTCCAAAACTGAGAGCTAGAGAGAAAAAAAAGAAATATGACTCAAATCTCATTTAGGTTATACAAAAGAATCAATACCCTGGAAAAAAAAAACGAATCTATGAATTTACCCTGAGGTGAAATGCTAAGGTGATGGGAAAAGCTTTTATTTGAGGATGGCTGTGTAAAATCTCTGCATTTCATAGAAGAATATTTCATAATCTTTTTTTCTTTACGGTTTATTTCATGTTTGCTTACATTTTTCAGAGATATTTTACATCTTCACCCTTTAAACAGGCTCAAGCTGTGCTGTTCAGCTACCCAAAAAGGCAAAAGTGGCTGCTTATACCACTGATTTTGAAAGAATACTTTTGATTTTGGGGTGATAAAAGTTCTGTCGCTAGAGTTGCAGCATTTTCATCCCACACTTCAAAAGAGAGGAGTTTGAAGTTAAATTGAGCACATTTGGCAAGCCTTGTGGTTTTGGAAATCACTACTTAACTTTTCCTTACAGTCAAGAACAGGGTTGCGTTGTTTCTGCTTTGGTTTGTTTTTTGTCTGCTTTTTTTTTGTCTTGTGAGTGAGTATGCCATAAGAAATATATATCCTACAATAACTAGTGCTAAGTGTATTTTTTTTGCCAATCCAGATTTTAAATGCCACCCTGAGCAGAAGGTTAAAAACACCTAGATTTTTTTTCTATCAAGGTCGGGTTTGTTTCAAACAGAGATCAACTCTGTAAGAAATAACTCAAATCTTCCCTCAGGCTTTTTTGTTTGTTTGTTTGTTTGTTTTTGTTTTTAATGGCCAGATCCCTGTAAAACCATCAGCTCTGCAGTTACATTTCTTTTTTACATCTGTACCAGGACCAATGAGGTTCAAAGCTCTTGGAGAAGCTACCAAGGTTGTATTCTCATCCTGCAGAATCATTTAGGTGGGATTCTGTGGTGGGTCTTTCCATGGCTNGGCACAGTTATGGCACCAGGAGCCACAGGAGACCACAAGGGATTTACAGACTGTGCCTGCTTTCCATGGCTAGAGCAATGGTAATTTATCCGGGTTTCTGACTGTCATCACTGCTGCAAATATTTCTTTTTACCCAGATTTTCTGCTTTGTCTAGAGGACAATCTTTGGGTGAGAATAGATCTGCAGCATCTATTGGACCATCAGCTTTGGTTTGGTTGTTAGAAAAGCCTTGTAAAAACCCTGATGTGGATGTGATGCTAGTGTGAACTAGGAAAGCAAGCTTTGCCTTACCAGCCCCAGAGCAAACAATCCCAGTATAGAATTGTCTCTTCAAAGTGGAATAATCAGTGTATCAGTGAAAATATGAGGGCCAAATGTACCATTGTGTGTAGATGAGTGCTCTCCTTCTTATTCCAAATAAGAACGGTCTATTTTCAGATTCATGCTTTTGCTCCTTCTCTTGCTCCATCCCTTCACTCTTTCCCTCTCCTACACTTCCATGGTGGCAGACTTTAACTTCCTAAGATGTATTAGTGTGGGTACAATGTTGAGATGGGATTTTTTTTTCTGCTTTCTTTTGATGAGGGAAGCTGAACAACTTCATATAGATGGATGAGTGAAGTGAAGTAGAATATTACTGAATAATCTTCAGCCTTGAATGAGGAAAATGAGATACAGGATGGCTAATGTTTCATTGACATCCATGAGGAGAGACATGAAAACTTCCAGACGTCTTCCTCTCTAAGGAAGAATGTCAAGGGGACCACATGCCAAGACATAGCTCTGATGAGAAGAGTGGGACAACAGCACCTCTTCTTGTGTGGCCACAGGGGAAAGACATGAAGGAAAAGAGAGGCATATTTTTAGTTGTCAATGTCATGCTTTCCTTTTCTTTCTGTGCAGAAGGTAATACTGACTTAAAGGAGAACATAAGTTTTGTGTCAAATGGGTAAAATAGAGCTCCGTGTCTCCTAATTTCTGTAGCGATGTCGTGATTATGTTTCCAAAAGAAAGGCCTCGTTCTTATTTCCATAATTAACAGGAAATACATGTTATACATTAAATGTGGCACAAG
Organism: Bucco capensis; assembly: GCA_013396975.1. NCBI lineage: Eukaryota > Metazoa > Chordata > Aves > Piciformes > Bucconidae > Bucco > Bucco capensis. The sequence goes on along the minus strand of VWZO01009202.1, from coordinate 55,748 downwards.
AGAGATCAATTATGCAGCAAACTCTGTGTGTGCTGATCAACACAAAGCCCAAGGCACACGCAGCAGAGTTGCTAGGAAGATCTGTAATGAGTTTCAAGTACATCATTTCCTGATGGAGGGGAAGAAAACATCCATCAATGCTAATTTTCCCACAGTTTTTAGCTGTTTATGAATACTTTACAGCTTACAAAATAGATGGATTTCTAAAGTGCAACTTGAAGAAACTCTCATGGTAATTGGAGAGTATTCCTAGCCAAAACTAATGAGGTCTGAACATTAAACATGGGATTGGTTCAAAGTTGACAGCCCCAGCCTCTAATTTCTTCCAAAAGGTTGAATCCATTCTCCAAATCTGAACAGGGATATTTTGTTTTCTAGTTGAACTCTAGACCAGGGTAGATTTTATTTGACAAATCACAGAATCAAAAGCCATTACCTACTGAATGGCCTGAAAGCTGAACAGGAACACACAAAATAACTTCAGATAGGTGAACAAATTGAGCGTTTGCTTATAGAGTTTAGACCCATTTGAATCCTGCAAGACAACTCTCACTCTTCAATCATGCTTCAGGTCCAAAGCAGAGCTTGTTTCAGTCATGCATATTATATATATCATTCTCTGTGAAACATCTCAGCTATCCAGTCAGGGTAAAGAAACAATTCCATGGGTCTGGATAACTAAGTAATGAAAGTCAATAACCACTCTGGATTATTCTGGATTTCTACAAAAAAATGTGTCATAAATGTTTTTTTCCACCCCTTTGGCTTTTGATTCTGTGATATATCAAATAAAATCTAATCTACTGACTTATCTTTGATTCAAACAAGATTTTTGTAGTCTGATCCTTCACTCATGTCCCTGTTCAATAGTTAGGATGTCAAGTGATCTTCATTGTACTAGAAAGCTCAGGAGTATAAAGCTGGCTTCTCTTTGATCTGTCAAGCTCTCCATCACTCTGGGTGGTCCTAAATAATATGGAACTGTGATCCTCTTCACCACTTGAATCCAGCAGCAATGCAACAGACCACATGCAATTAGTGCTTGCAATTATTGGTTTAGCCAAATGCCAACACTTACCTACAGATTTATAGCCTGTCATTGCCAATACACATTTATCAGTAATGTCACTGTATGGTTCACAAGTCTGACTTGCCCATGCAATGTGCCTATGGTCAGAATTTAATCCCCTATCTCTGCTGCAGCAGTTCTCCTCTGCCTTGTTTTGGGTGTTGGGCACTACCAACCCTGTGCAAAGAACTCTGGAAAACACCTGCTCAGGAAAGGAATTGGCATCTTCAGGGTTAAATACCTGCTTCTGGCAACACTCTTTTCCCAGGCAGCTATTCTGCATTGAGTTGATATGATGTTTGGATCTTTGAAGAGCAGTTAAGGTGTTCTGTCCTTCTTAAGAGGAAGTTGTGGCCATAGGAGAACAGTCCCATTGAGCAGACACCCAAGTGTGGAACAAAAGAGTATGTACATTTTGGTTAGATATTAGGGTTTCATGATAAATGAAGAAAGGCTGATGATAACATTCATTAGTGTGATGCCAGTTGTGCTGAAAGGAGTTGCAAGCAACTTCAACTAGACAGGTCCTTCACAAAGGTCTTCCCTCTATATATGTATGTATGTATCTATCTATTTATCTATCTGTCTATCTGCTGAATTTGAGATTATGGAGAACAAAGAAGTTGCCAAGGGGAAACTGAAGCATGGCATACAGGTATATACCTATCAAAACCTTAGGCACTCCCTTGCCTTGAATATAAGTTGATTTGGTTTACTGACTTCATAATGTATGTTTTTGATGGGATGATGGTGAGGCATGCTGTCCTGGTTTGACCAGAAGCTAGGGTCAAAAGAACAATCTTTTTGAGAAGACTTCTCAAAATGCCTTCTCACCCCAANGAACCGGAAGGGAGAACTCTCTCACGTGACATGCTTACAGGCTTCCATTCACACTGCGCATCTGCGAGGTTTCGTTTTTCTTATCAGCTTCTCGGCTCCTCCTGGCAAATTCTTTCATGGGGGGGAAAAGTTCAACTACCGAGTCCTTAAAGAAACAGTGTCCACATCCAAACTCAAAAGTTCAAAAGGGAACATGACGTACACTCTTAAATTTTAATCACTCCAGGACACATGCAAGTTCAAGGAAGCCCTTTTGATGGATAAATTATAGCTTAGAGGTTTATGGTAGTTAACCCACTCTCCCCATATCTTGTGTAGACAGGACTTTGTTTCATGAGCTGGCCATTCAATGGATGATTTGCAGCTTAGAGGTACAGGACAGTTGTTGGATGCAGTTGTAGTGCCTACAGCACCTAAGGTTGATCTTAACCTTACTCCCAGCCCAGTTATTCAATTAGTCTAGATTATCTGACAGCAGCTCTCTGAGCTCTCTGGGATTGTTTCAAACCAGTGAATTAAAACTCAGATACTTGGTGAGAGCTATAATTTACACTACAGAGGTGATTTTGTGTTTGTATTTCCAGAAAAAGCATTAAACTATAGTGAGTTCTTTATTTTTGCTTCCCTCCAGGGAGGTGATTGGTAAGGTGCTAATTTGTCTGACAAGTGGTTGGAATCTCAGCGTGGTTGAGGTATCCTTGATGTATCAACACCTTCCTGCTGAATGAAGGATGTTTAATGTGTATTTAGTACATATCCTATAGCTCATTAGCCAAGAACACTACAAACCACACACAGGCAGGAAGGGTCAGAAGCAAAATCAGAGAGAAAAACCTTTGATGTTCTAATTAAATGAGCAAACATTTGATGTGCAAACAGCTTGTCAAAAAATACACTTAAATTTTGCAGCATAACTTGTGTCCTCAAGGCCTGATAAGTCCAATATCAAATCTACCTGAATTAGAGTGCCATATTTTAATGTTCATCTCTGCAAGCTCTTCCTGCTGTATGCAAGATTCTAAAATAGTAAGAATAGTGGGAGAAAAGCAGTTTTGAATAAAGCCACAAAGGGATCTTTTTCCAAACCATTTCTGCAGTTAGCCTAAACCTTGGTAAGTTATATGGAACTTGAAAAACTGAGCTTTGTTGACTCTTTGGTGAAAAAACAACCATATTCTAGGGAGATATCTCCATTTAAATGAAAGGTAGAATCTCTAGTTTCCTTTCATTCTCTAAGTATAGAAACATCAAAATGAAGCCAAACCAGTGAAAAACAGATAATTTAAATAAAAACTTGTAGAATGTATGCAACTCCATTGAGCTGTGGCTGGTGAGGAGAGCAAAGAGCTGCTGGTGAGGTGGAGAGAGCTCTTTGCTAGGTATCTGCCAAAAGGATATCTTGTATTTATCATAGAATCATCGAATCCTAGGATGGTTTGGGTTGGAAGGGACCTCTGGAGCTCATCTAGTCCAACCCCCCTGCAGTGGCCAGGCACATCCCCAACTAGAGCAGCTTGCCCAGAGCCCTGGCAAGCCTCACCTGCAATGCCTCCAGGGATGGGAACTCAACCACCTCCCTGGGCAACCTGGGCCAGTGTTCCACCACCCTTGTGGGGAGGAACTTCTTCCTAATGTCCAGTTTAAATCTACTCCTCTCCAATTTAAAACCATTGCCCCTTGTCCTTTCACTGCAGGCCTTTGCAAACAGGTCCTCTGCAGCCTTCTTTTTGAGAGAAGGTAAGTGATCTCTGCATCATAGAATCCTAGAATGGGCAGGTTGGAAGGGACCTTAGAGATCATCCAGTTCCAACCCCCTTGCCATGGGCAGGGATGCCAATCACTAGCCCAGATTGCCCAGGGCCACATCCAGCCTGACCTTGAACACTGTCAGGGATGAAGCATCCACAACCTCTCTGGGCAACCTGTGCCAGTGCCTAACCACTCTCTGGGGAAAGAACTTTCTTTTAATCTCCAATCTAAACTTCCCTTCCTTAATCTTGTAACCATTCCCCCTTGTCCTCTTACAATGTGACCAGCTACAAAGTCTCTCCCCTTCTGTCTTATAATCCCCCTTTAGGTACTGGAAAACTGCTATAAGATCCCCTCGAAGCCTTCTCTTTTGCAGGCTGAACAATCCCAACTGTCTCAGCCTGTCTTCATAGGGGAGGTTCTCCAGTCCTTTCATCATCTTTGTGGCCTCCTCTGGACTCGCTCCAACAGCTCCACATCTTTTTTCTGCTGAGGAGCCCAGAACTGGATGTAGTACTCCAGGTGGGGCCTTACAAGGAATGAATAAAGGAATGAATGAGGAGCTGGAGGATGTACTCACATCCACTCAACTGCTTATCTCTGCCTTTTCCCTAGTTTTGGCTGGGATTGTGCTGCTTCTCTTTGGAAAAACATTTCCACACTGACATGAGAGTCAGCTTTAAACACAACAGGACTCACAACTAGAATCTTTGCTCTTTGGTGTTTCTGGTTGTTGCTTTTAATCTCCTCCAGGCTGTAGTACTTCTCTTTCCCTAAATTAAGAAAACTTATTCCTGATTAACTAAAACTTCAGCAACACAGTCAGGAATAAACCTCCTGGGCAGCTTTTTATTTTCCCCCTAAAATTCCTAGGGCACAGAAGGTCATTTTCAATGCCTGCATCTATCTAAAGGCACTTGAAGGTCAAGCCCAAGGGATCTGTGGAGTTGCTTCATGCTCTGAGATCAAGTTCTTTCAAAACCACTCTCTCCTGATAAGGAAACAGTATGCTGGATGTGGAGATAAATTTCTGAGTGAGGGGTCCTTGGCAGAAAGCAGAGTGACCTTCCTTGGACACAACCCTTTTACCAAAGAAACCATGATCAACCAAAAATAAAGCTGTGTGGCAGCACAAAACAAGGCACTCAGGCAAAGCCAAAGTAATGTTGAACAGATCTTAATGATTTTAATTCCATTCAAATTCAACTTCGTGTGTGATGACAGTACTTGAAATACAGGATTTTGTCTCAGTTTTTCTGAGGGAAAACTTCAGCTGAAGTTAGGAGGTAAAGTGGAACTTGACAACTGGGCACTGATGCAAGTTTTTTACTAGGTGTTAACTTTTCCTTAGGTATCTAAATGAAATCAGGGACAGCTAAGCTTCTACCACCCAGAGCTCCTCATGAGGCTTGTGCACAGACTTCCCAATCTCTGGAATTCCAGAACACTTAAAAAATTGTTGCCAATGTCCTTAGAAGCGTAAAGGGGAGCTGGGCAATACAGAGCCTGTGAGTAACACACACCCTTCCCTCCCCATTCTCTGCTTGAGTTCCCCCAGCACAGAGGAACAGCTCTGGTTTCTCAGGGACAGCATTTGGTTGTTAAATTCCTGTCTCACAGGACCTTTCCTTCTTTTCCAGTCTGCTTCCAAATGACAGACAGAACACAAATCCCATTGGATTAAAAGAGAGTGAGATGAACTCCTAACAAACAAACAACAGCAGTTGGAAATTTGGACTTCAAAAGCATGGCAGTAGTTTACCAGCAAGGACTGAATTCATTAATGTTGCCTTATTTGTGCCACTACCATTAAGAGATTTGCAGTGTTTTCCTTCAAAAATGATGTTTTAAAGATCCAACTATTTTCCTGGTTATCTACCTTCCTCTCTCCCTTTCCCTTTCCCGGGTTAGCTGCAATCTTGCACTGTGTGTCTTGGTACTGAACACTGGCACTACTTTTTGTGGTGCTGGAGCCAAAGAGAGAAGTCCATGACCTCTGTGAAGTTATCCCTTAAGTCATTCTGGCCCAATTAGATCCCAAATTAGGCTGTTATTGCAGTTTATTCTGTGTATGGCAACTGAGACCTAATCCAGAAGAACATGAAGAATGTGTCAGATGTGAGAGACGGGATGAAAGTCCTGATTCTGTTGGGAAATGTGGGAGTTCCACCAGAGAAGAGTGCTGCAGGAACACCAATTCAGCTGAGCTCAGCCACCTCAGCATCTGTGACAAGCATTTAAGGCAGTTTTCATGGCTTTGGCACACCAGTGTTGCACTGCTGCTTAGGCTGGTAATGGGAAGAGACAGGGAGCAGGGAACACTAATGGGATAGGGGCAGCACAGGTAAAATCACTTCCTTGGTAAGGCACCCTGTGCACTAACTAACTGTCAGACACATCAACCTCATGAGAAGATTCCCCTCCTAATTACTTCTGTATCTCTCAAAGGTGCTGGTTTGCATAGCTGAAAGGACAACAGAGAAACTGAAATACTGAAAGCTGCAAAGCCACTGAAGAAATAATTCCTTGGGCTTATAATGAAGACTAGAGGTGAAATGAATGTGTAAGACCTGAATGTGGATGGAGATGTCATCACAGCATCACATGGCAGGTTTCACACTTTCCCATTTCTGAGTATGAAGGACTTTTTGGTAAGTAGCCATACACATCAGCTCTGTGGTTTAGGAGACTACCATTTTGCAGTTATAAAGCCTGTCTTGGGAAGTGCAGGCTCCCTTCTGCTCACTGCCAGCATCTCTTATCAAGTTGGTACAACACAAGTGAGAAATAACAGAGACTAACAGAAAATATCTGGGGATTGTTCTGGATGGATTTATGATAGCAAGCAATGTTTTCAGGTGAGGATAACAAACAAATAGTAAATGCTGAGGTAATGAATGGTTTTCTATTGTTAGTGGACTGAAGGGTCCAAGGAGCCATCTCTGGAATTCCAGCAATGGGACTTCATAGCAGTAGGGAAAAGGACGTGTCAGGGTTTTTTTGTTGCTGTTTGTTTGTTATATGTTTTACCAAACCTACCCAAAGTACAGTTTGATGGTGGAGCACCTAAGGCAAGGCTGATCCACAGCCCTGCAGGCGGCGGGGAGCGGGACCGGGATCGGGACCGGGATCGGGACCGGGCTCGGGGACGGAGCCATCACAGCGCCTCGCCTGCCACCTAGCGTCCAGAGACGGCAGCGCCGTGCAGCAGCCAGCCTGGGAGCCGCGCCACGGGTCGTGCCTGCCTTTAGCCATGGAGGCGGGAAGACAGGGCGGGATACAGTGCGAGTAATGCACACGAGGAATGCCAGGGGGCTTTCGTTTTACTGGAAAAAAACACTGCTATATGATGTCTATCTTCTGTCAGCTAGTTTCCCCTTTAATATCTCTGTTTGATGGAAAACTCAGTTTGCTTTCCACAAATCCTTTGCTTGGAGTATCTTGATTAACTGCATAATTAAAGAGAATTGAGCCCTAAATTACACACACACAAACTGTTGCTCATTTTCATTTAACTGCATTTCAAGCAGTGACATTGGTTATGCTATTAAGAGGCCATGACACTCTTGACACCATATAGTAAGAAAAATTAAAGCATCACTTTTTTTACTCCCTCTTATTACTCACTTGCTTTGTACCAAGTTGATAAAGATGCTGGAAGTGAGCAGAAGGGAGTCTGCACTTCTCCAGACAGGCTTTATACCTTCAAAATGATAGTCTCCTAAACCACAGAGCTGATCTATGGAAAAACAAGTGCAATAACAAACCCCACTGCATCTCAGTTGTTAAACTGCTGCTGTCACTCAATGTAATTTCCAGCAGCTAACAATAAAAATGTTTTGACATGCAATCTTGTACACACTTCAATAATAGTTACCTAACAGGAATCTCCAACCACGGAAATATTTCTTTTCCCACTCCCTTAGAATCATGAAAATTTGGACAGGAGACAAGTCCCCTTGAAAAGGGCACCAGAGCAGCTCTGTAAATCGCTTTGCACTGAGCAGTCAGGTGCAATACTACTGTTATATTTCATAGTCAAAACCAGCTTATCACCAGGGACAGAAGGCTTTAGTTTCGTACAAAAAAACCCCACCAAAACCAACAACAACCCTGTCAGATCAGGCAGTGCTTCTAACTGGGAATTTAGGGTCTCCCTGTTGCTTTTGGCTAGTTCAGGCTCCAGGCTGAGTGAGAAGTGAAGGTCTACTTTGAGTAATGACAGAGCTGATGGGTGCCCAGCAATGCTTAGCCTCATAGGCACTAACAGCCCCCAGCACCAGCAGTGACTGCACCCCCAGCTCCTCTCTTCCCAGCGACATAGGAGCTTTCACAGCCTCTCCAGCTGGGCTTACACAGCAGTTCTGCTGATCCAGGCACTCCACCCCTCTTCTGCTTTCTCAAGTCATGCAGAGATGTGGTTTAGTCTCAGAGTGGAAGGGATCTGTAAGTGATTTGAAGGTTGGGAGTTCAGGGGTGGCTTGGAAAAACACCCGTTGGGCTGCAGCAGCCACGAGGGAGCCCTGGGGCTGGATAGAGTGTATCTGGGTAGTTCTGGAATTCCACCTCTTGACTGAAGGCAGGAAAACTCAGAGAAAAAAAAATATGGAAAATTACACTTCCAAACTTGGCAACCAGTTTCCTAATGTTTTGTTAAAGGCAGAAGTCAGTCCTGGCTTTCCCCTTTTTGGGATAGAAAAAAAATCAGTGTAGTTTCCTTTAAAATACAGATAAGCAGCATAAAAACTGCCCAAGAAGCAGAGATCTGACTAATTCCTATTCCTTAGACATGTGCAACAGAAATAGCTACATATTTCCCTGTTCTTTAATTACAGTGAGGTGCCTCCAGCTCTGGCACATATGTCCAGTGCTTCCACACTGTCTCCTTCAAGTAAATTCATGTCATCATTCTGCAGGCTTGTACCAGTGAGGGGATATGGGAAAGGCTGTGCTCCATGGGCATCCACCTCTGCCTCTGCAGCTCTGCTTCCTGGGGATTTCAGAAGAGAAGATTGGTAAGATCTAGCCACTAATTTTATCACTAGCATAACATCTTGTGTCTGAGGTGCAACGCCCAGATGGCTTTTCTAAGCCTTCACATTGCAAGTACTTTTGGGGAGTTCTGCAATTCACCTCACCAGAGTATCTGAACACTACTTGATGTCTTTAGTGCTGTCTTCCTGCTTCCAGGCTTTTCTCTGGTCATATCATTGGGGTTAGAGCTTTCCCTGGGGTTCTACACACCTTGTCACACAGCTGAGGGGAAATTGTGCCATTCCAGTTAAGGTTGATTACAGGTTTTTGACTGAAATGTGTTTTGTTGTGGTGTTTGCATGTGTGTGGTGTTGTTCTCTGTTCCATGTGACATGGAGGCAAGCTCAAATGACTTTTTTTTTGGGATGAAGTCTTCCTTGTTTCTACCTACCCCAATATAATAGAGATTAACAGAATTAAAAATCTGGATGTCTATTTATAGGGTCATCTCCCCCTCCTACATTTCTCCTGCTTTTAAATGCTCCACTCTGCATTGTTTAACCTCAAAACTAAAGCTGATGAGAACCAAGGATGCCCCAACAGTAACTGTATTAACAGAAAGTGGTGATGTGAGGTCAAGGGGAAGTGCAGGATCTGAGTGCTCAAAAATACCAGCAGCTATGACATGAAGACAGATGTGCTCTGCTACTCCTTTCTGCAGACAGGGAATGGTCTCAAGATCAGGGTCTGCTCTGAACAACTCAACAAAGGTTTTTGTCCCATTCTTCTGCTTTCTACTTTTCAGAAGCTCTCCCATAGGAGGGAAAAGCACAGAGAGGAGCAGCTCTCTACTGTCAGCAGTTCCTAGCAGTCAGTGCAACACGTTCAGCATCAGCTCTTCAGGTAATAGGCTGAGCTAAATGGTGACAGTTGTCCTTTATCCTCAGGAGCACAAAGGGCAAGGGCACCTTTGTTATGGTTTGGATGAAATACCGAGACTTGTGGATTGGAAAAGGCTGAATAAGTTTAATTATTTTAATAGAAAACAAAGACAGNTAGAAGCAATACCATCTTAGCAGAATTAATTCTGCTCCAGCCCAAACCAGGACAACCCTCGAGGCTTCTGCTTCATCTGTTGGACTTTGCAGGTGGCTCAGTGAGCTCCACAGGGATCCTAAGGTCAATTTTTAGCAGTAATTTCAAGTTATGCTGTCCTAGGCTTGTGCCAGAGCTTGGTGTTACTCAAATGAACACTGTAGAGCATGTTCCCTGCTCTGATGAGCTGATCCTGCAGCCCTGGCCCCCACGCTCAGGAGGGTGAGGTGAAGCCAGCTTTGCAATTGTTAGCTCCTGACCTGCAGCAACCTGACCTGATGATTTTTGTCCTTGTTCTTTTTGAGTAGCCAGCCCAGGAGCAATCAGAATGAAATGGCAAAAAGCCTTCTCCTCTTCTTGTGCTTCCCTTGGAATATGTTCAGCATGTCATAGACCTTGATCTGTTAGGAAATCAAAAGGTAATGCACATTTATAGTTGATAATCAAAAATAGAACTGATTTTTCTGTTGAGAGAGCAGGCCTATACAAGAGTTGTGCTTCAGGCAGCCCTGTCTCCATTAGCCCAGCTCAAGGCTGTCTTTGGACCAGAAGAGTTTCTCTTTGTGCCCTGCCTAACTCTCTGTGACCTCAGCAAGCCAGCACACATTGCCCAGCAGCCACACTTCTGGCTTGGCTTGAAGCAGCAGCACCATGTGCTGTTGTTCTGGGCATCATTCCACAGAGGCAGGCTCTCTATGGAAACCACATGTTGAATGATAACCATGTAAACAGGAGGAAGACCAAAACCTATTTCACTGGGTTCTTGAGAAGGTCTGAATGGATGTCATTTTGATCAAGGTTTTATGTGCCCTGTATTTGTGCTGCACCATCAGACTTAATGTGAGCTGTAGCATTCCATCTCTAGAGGTGACTACCTCAATGGCAGCCTGCACTGTTTGCAGCTCCTGTCTCAGGACTCAAGGCTGATGCTCAGAGATGTGTTTTTGGGAGGTGGAGAAGGAGTGCTAAGGTTAGAGATGGACATTTGGTTTTCACATGTATGATGAGCTCTTACTAGTGAGTTTTAAAGCTGCTCAAGGTGATCTGGGGACTCAGATAGCTGCAACACAAAGTGCTCCTGTGTTTTTCTGATGCACCCAGAGTTAATGCAAGCTGGACTTGCTGGTGGGATTAGGGCTGACATAATGTTTGCAGTTGTACCTGCCTTCTGTTAATTAGTTGGAGCTCATGGCTAGAAACCTGAGCTAAGCAGCATGGGAAGTGTGTTGTGTTAGTGCCAGAGTGTGAAGGATGTCTGTGCTTGACTCACAGCTGTGGTGCTGGACCTGGTCTTGATCACATTACTGAAGCTCTGTGGGCACAGTTCTCTGGTAAATCAAAATAAGTTGTGTTTTCCTACCACAGAGCAGTACTACAACAGGCTAGTAGCTCTATAGAATTATACAAGTGGGTTGTACCTGTGAAATGTACTAAGCTGCTCAGCAAGCTCCACTATATAGTTGGTTTTTGACCCTGAGTTTATCTAGCACCACTAACTAAATTCCACTGTTACAGTGGATCCCTTTTCTGGTCCCTTTTGAACTCTGCAGAGAGTCTGTGGAGAGGAAACTTCTTCTAACACAGGCAGTTCTTCTAACACGAAGCTAGAAGCTTGGCAGTTCTTCCATCAGGAAAGGATCTGGAGGGTCAGGATTTCTGCCAGTTCAGACTGAAATATATGTATGTGGAAGAGACTCTGAGACTTTGGCTGTCTTCAAATCAGAAATGCAGTGTAGCCTTAGTACATCAAGCTGATTTTAATTCCAGTCTTAACTTCACACACTGCAATTTTGACTCTTCCTAATAAAAACCCGCAGAAATAGGAAGGAAAGGCCTGGTGTTTGCAGAAAAAAATAATGCCCTTGTGCTAAAGAAGTGAGGGAGCCTGACAGACTAAGTCCTGGTGTTCATTCTCGCTCAGCTACAGTGAAGGCAGATGAAGGATAAATTACTGAGTGAGCAAATGCCTTGTTTTCTCTGTGACTCCACCTCTTTTGGGCATCCTACCTTGTCCCCACCCCTTGCACTTGTCTGCATCTCTTCACACACTGTTCACACAACTGGTAATCTGTGGTAATCTGAGGCAGGAGATTGACACAGAGCCTTCCCTCTCAGTTATTCAGAAAATTTGAGCATCAGGTGTGGATGTGATTTGGTAGGTCCCAAACTCCAACTTAAAAATCACAAAAGTCAGAGAGACTTTAAAAGGAATAATGACTTCTTTGTCCTCACTTTATGCCTAGTTACAGGAGCTTGTCTCCAAAATAAAGACAATGCCTATTGTAACATAAGCAGCCAGTCATTTGGCTTTGAGTGAGGCAGCTTGATATTCTGCTCTGGAAGGCTAGACAGAGCTGACCCAGTTGCTGCAACCTCCCTGCTTCAGTTGGTGTCTGGTGTCCTCCCCATGAATTGTTAATTTCATCTCCCTCATAGCAGGCACACTGTGAATGTTTGCAGGGTTTCTAGGCTATCAGTTACCAATGTGATTATCCCAACCATTCCTCACCACTGACACCAGCTTCAAATTAGAAGCTGACAGGCCTCACCTGCTCCTGAGTTCACCCATAGGTCACCTTCTTGTCGTTTTGGCCGCCATCCCCCCATCCAAATGACATCTGTGTTCATAGAGGGACTAGAAGTTGTTAGAATTGTTGAAGAATAAGAGTAAGGTGTCACCTACTCAGATAATGTGGTGCTCAACTTTGGCCTTTCAGATGGCTTGATGGTTGCAGCACCTGGCAGTGTCTGCAGACACAAGAATAGCTGGATCTGAGGGGCAGCAGTTGTTCCTCCTTGGGCCTGCTAAGCACTCAGCTCAGCCCTAGCCACAGGGCAGAGACAATCCCAGACACTCAAGCAAAGACCTTGTAAAATGCCTTTACTTTTTTACACACAGGAAGAGGACATGAGGAGAAATAAACATTCCTCTCAGAGGCCCTCCTTACACATCCATATTTTTAAACAAACAATGTGTGAAAGACAGAAGGTAAATATTGTTCTGCAAACTGGATATAAAGAAAAACATGCTAAACTTTTTCAATGTATTGGGCATTTCTATTAATTTGTTTACACACTTTTTTATCTAGAAGCAAACTCTCATTTTATTTGGAAACGTCCTGACTCTACAGAACCTATTTCTTCAAAACAGAAGATTCCTTATATCCACACAATCTGCTGGCATTGAGTCCAATTCCCATATCCTGACTCTTCTGAGAACTAGGAAGACATGAATCCATTTTTTTCCACATAAAGACTTCAGGATTAACTTTTGTTTTTGTTATTAAGCAAATGGAAATGTCAGACCCAAACAATGCCAGACTTCTTTGCAGGTTAAGGTTTTGGGCTAAAATAATCATCTAATATATGTGTCCCACCAAGGAACAGTTGTACTGCTTCTAAAGGCTTGGGTTTTATAGGAAATTATGTAAATATCATAGAATCCTAGAATCCTAGACTGGTTTGGGTTGGAAGGGACCTCTGGAGCTCATCTAGTCCAAACTCCCTGCAGTGGGCAGGCACATCCCCAACTAGAGCAGCTTGCCCAGAGCCCTGGCAAGCCTCACCTGCAATGCCTCCAGGGATGGGAACTCAACCACCTCCCTGGGAAACCTGGGCCAGTGTTCCACCACCCTCGTGGGGAGGAACTTCTTCCTAATGTCCAGTTTAAATCTACTCCTCTCCAATTTAAAACCATTGCCCCTTGTCCTTTCACTGCAGGCCTTTGCAAACAGGCCCTCTGCAGCCTGCTTGGAAGTTCCCTTTAAGTACTGGAAGGTCACTATTAGGTCCCCCCAAAGTCTTCTCTTCTCCAGGCTGAACTATCCCAGCTCTCTCAGCCTGTCCTCAGAGCAGAGGTGTTCCAGCCCCTGATCATTTTTGTGGCCTCCTCTGGACCTGCTCCATCAGATCCATATAATCCCAGTGAAGTTTCCTGGCCCATGCAGAGAGAGGGAGGTCTGTGAGCTGTGGGATGTTAACAAGCTCATGTGCACAAGGCCATTGGGGAAAGAGCACAGACATGTTCGTGAGAGGGCAGGCAAGGCTAACCAAGCTGTGGAGTTAACACTTTGCCAAATGAAGGGCTCAGAGCAGCCAAGGAAAATCTTTTTGTCTTCCTCTCACTAAATTAGATCTTTATTTTTGTCTTAGGTACTGTGGCTAACAGGGCTGTGAGGACAATCAGTTATCAGAGTTGCCATCACGCTCTGATACGTGGCCTTGGCTTTATTTTCTGCTGCAAGAACTATTATAGTATTTTTTTTATCTATATTAAATAAACCTCAGGGTGTAAACAAGCAGGACTCCAGGAAAGCAGTGCTGATTCATACCTGATTCTTAATATTAAAAGGCACATGTTACAAGACAGTAAACAGAAGCAAAGATTTGTTATAGAAGCTCATGTTATCAACACAGCATTCAGCAAGAAAAAAACATAGCTAAGGGAGATTTACAAAAGCCATCCCCCCTTTTCTTTCTTTTTTTTTTTATGATTTGTATATTGAATCATTTTTAATCTGCTTCTCAGAACAAGCAGAAGATCTATTCTAACCTGAGCCAGCCCTGAAAAAGCAGGTCTGGTTCTTTAACCTGCCCCAATTCGCTTGGACATATTTTATATCTCCAGGGATTCAGCCATGAAGTCCATTAGAGCCTCAGATGGAGTGAGGTCAAATCAATTGTCCATCCTGCAGACAAGGTAACCATCAGTTACTGTAATGCTCCCCCGTCATGCTAGAGGAGAGGAAAGGTTAAAAGCTGTATTACCAGGAGGCTGCCTCATCTATCTTTCAGGATATTGAATGTAAAATCTGAAATCTGCATTAAACTGGATTTCGTTTGGTTAACTTGGCAAATCAACAGATTTGTTAATGTTTGGGTTTTTTTCCCTTCAGCGTGGAGCAGATAAAAATACCACTTTTAAAATAGAAAGCAAAGAAAATGTAAATATATTGTCACATCTGACACAACACTCGCAGAGCTCTGCTGAATGCTCCTCTCAGGATAACCTGAATGACTGTTATTTATCCGTTCCCATCCATAGACACATTTACCCATGGAAGTAATTTGCTGTCATCTCCTTAAGCAAGAGATGCCACACGAGCCCCAAAACAAAAGAGGAGGTAAATCCAGGATGTCTATTTGGCACTGTAAATCAAGCCTTTAGGTGTTTGTACTCCAGGATGGGCAATAATAATGGACTGAAGCAATCACTGCTGTGGGAAAACAAAGGTCCTGGCAGAGCTGGAGCTGAAGGTCAAGTCTGGTGACACCACAGTGAGTACCTGAACTCTCCCTGACTCCTGGGGAGGCTGCAGCGGGTGCTGAGCACCTCCCCGAGCTTGCCTGGCAGGTACAGATTTACAGAGCCACTGGGGATGGGGATGGGGGTGGGGGGGAGGATGCTTTTTCACTCCCACCTCCCTCTGCTTGCCTCTGCAAAGTCATTTATTTCCATTAGAGTGCCCTGGCATCTCTCTGACTCCTGTGCTCCGTGCAGTGAGGAAGCAGAGAGGAACTGCTGCTCAGCGCCAGGGACTGCACATTCCTCCTCCTCTGAGGGGTTGCATTCTGGCTCTGATTAATGTCACAGGAGATGAGGAGCATGCAGGGGAACCCTGTCCTGCAAGGGTGAGCTGTGGCACCATGCTCTGGTCCTTGTAGGGCTCCTCTGTTCAAGTAGGAAGCTATAGCAAAGCTTGGATTTATTCACTTGCCTTGCCAATTTTCTTTTTCTAGGTTAATCTTTTCTCTTTCCCTGGATTTCTTTAATCCTGAGCTGCTCTCATTAAGAAAGTGATTGAACGAAGGAGCTACTGAGATATTCTCTAATCCAGAAATCATTTCACAGGTGTAGAAATGAGTATATTTATCTTTAGGTGTGTTTCAGAAGCTGGGTTGCTGAGCAAACATACACACGCAATTAAAATAGAGCCCAAGCAGCAAGAAAGACAGTCACACACTCATATAGTAGTGTGTTTCATGTAATTAAAACAGAGCCAAACAACAGAAACAGAAGATAAACAGTATTACACTAGTACAAGTATTTCAAATAGATTTCCATTTCTGGCTTCCATTTGTGCCGTTCTTCTGCAGACACAATGGGACGAACTTAATAGGAGTGTAAGAGTTGGTTTGAGTTACAGATGAATAAATACTTGTATAGGAAAGCCTATTTTAAAGGTTTTTCAGTTAGAGTTTAATGTAAATTCTGTAAATTCTAACTGTAAATTCTAACTTCAGCTCACGTGGGTTATTCAATAACCATAAAAAGAGAGTAGTGTGTGCTGAAGGAGAGATAAATGTGCTTTAGATTAGGTGCTACACACCACTTAACTGCTTTGCCTCTTTTTATGATTCACCTTAACACAGACTCTGTGTGGCTCCTTCTCCTCAGTTTATGTTGCCCATCATCTCTGAATTCCTCCCTATGAATGCCTATTCCCAGGTCCTTTGCTCATCCTCACCCCAGTGCAGGTTGGTGCTGTGTCACTGAATAAAAGTCATGTCACCACTGTAAACATATACTGGGCAGCTCTTCACCAAATTAACACTGAAAAGGCTAAAGCTTTTGCATTTTGATATAGAAATCCAGAAATAAATAAGGGGAAGGTGAAGCTAAGGAAGAAAGAAATTCATTTTTAAGGAAATCTGTTTAACCAGGAAAATCACTGAGGAATTCCTCAAGAGTTATATATAGCTGTGAGTTGACAGACTCTTTTTTCTATGTCTACAGTAATTAAATTAGAAGCTGTCCTTCGAGTATTTGATGTTAGCAAGATGGATTTGGTTTAATTTTCTCCAAATGCTAAAGAGGTTGCTACAATTCTGGGGCAGTGAGCAGAGGACAGACTCATACTCTCTGAATTTGCCCTCAGGTAATATATTCCAGCAGATCTTTCTGGTTCTCCTGGTCACTCTGAGGGAGTGTAGGAATTGTCTGCTTGTTACACAGTATGTCAGGGGTTGGCAGGGCCCTAGAAAGCTCATCTAGTGCAACCTCCCTGCCAGAGCAGGAGCACCTAGACCAGCTCACACAGCAATGTGTCCAGGCAGCTCTGCAATGCTGGTGTCCTGGAAGCTGTGTTAATAATGGCATGAGAGCTGTGGCATCACAGAGAACATCAATGTGGGGCTTTGGGGATAAAATTCTCCTCTGAGTAACAAAAAAGGCAGTCCTGATTACAAAAAAATGGTGAAATTAGACAAAATATTGATGAAACAAGCAGAAGAGAAGTGTCTCAACTTGGGTTGTGTGTGGCAGCATGGCTGTTTCACATTAAAGATGAAACACACAAGTTGTAGCAGGGGGTTACCAACCTAATATTTTCTTTTGAAAAGGAACTTGCTCTGTTAAAATTGAACTAATTATTAATGAAAGACATCTTACAGCTATATAAAAATGTTTCCTGAATTCTAGGCCACCAGAGAAGACTACATGGCTCCTTCTTCTTTTTAATCACTGCAACAGGGTGAAAATTAGTCACTGTAGATTCCCTGGAGTCTCTTGGCATTTCCAGACAATTTCAGCCAAACATGGCAAGTTTTGGAGGTCCTTTCATAAGTATCCACCTCCCTGAATGAATTTTTGAGTGATTCATTTTCTCCTTGTGCTGAAGTCCCTCTTACTTGCCTCAGTCTCCAATATATCATCCTCCAATCTGCCACAGGGAAGTCTTATTTATAGCAGATTATCCAGGAGGATTTTCTAGCTGAATCTCTTGGTGCTCTCTGATGTCCAGACTGAGTGAGTTGCAGAGAACATTTGAGGCTCTCCAGCTTTCCTAAGGCTATTTATGCCTTTTGAGTCTGAAATAACTGATGAAATAAATACATAAAATCCACATTTTATATACAATTTGAATTTCTGCTGAATTCCTGAGGTTCAAAACATATAAAGGCACTAATGTTTGTGACCAGATGAAATACAACTGTCTTAGAAAAAACACACATATAAAATCAAAATCAAAGTGATTAATTAAACCTTATTTTGGGTTTGGATTTTGGGCTGTAATGTGTTGTAAAAGGTCTTCAAAGGCTGAGGGGAAGGGGCAGCAATGAGGGAAGGTTCTTGCTTTATCCAGGTCTCTCTGCCTTGCTTATGCATTTGTTATTACTGCCTTAGAACATGATTAAAGGGTGGAATTATATTTGTCCAAATCAGAAAAAAAGTGAGAAAATATATAAAAATGAAACATTATCCTGAAAGATTTTCAGTTTTTCTACAGGTTCAGTTTAAACTGAATTTTCAGGTCATTTCAGGGATTTTTTTAAAGCAGAAAAGCAGTAGAAATATTTTCACCAATTAGGGGAAAAAATCCATATCTATTGGATTTTGTCCTCAATGTCCTCATTTCCATCTCTGAGTTCAGTGTCAATATAATCTGCTGCTGAATGGGAACCTGAGTGAGAAATTTGCTTTAAACAAAAGTAAATTTAACTATTTGATTTTCATTAGTGAAAACCAAGTGCAAGCTGTGTGACAGGGAAAAGTTATATTACTGGAACAGGAAACATTTATGTAAGAAATGTAAAACATAGGAAAAAACGAAGGAAATTAGATGTTTTTTAAATAGATATTTTAAGCAGGCAAGCTATCCCTTTCAGCACAGCGTGAGCTCTAACATTAATCTTCTTTGCCTGTGATCTAAATTACTGTATTATTTCCTCATAGTCAGGACTGACTGTGCTACATTACCTCATTCTTTTTGCCCACAGAAGCCAAACTCCTAGATTTTTGGAGACTGCTGGCAATAAATTTTTTTTTCTTTCTGACAATTAGTTCATTCCTAATCTTGCCCATCTCCCAATGAACTCATGAAGAACTTTGATACTGAGAAGCACCTCATAAATCATTTACAATCAAGCTGAAGGAATAGTGAGCATTTGTAAATCTGCCCTCCCTCCCTCTGCAGGATTTTCTCTTTCAGCTTTTCTTCCTGAACCAACAATTATCTTTAAATCTCCATGAAAGAAGCCAAAGAAAGGGGAACTCAGGTTTGGAGTAATATTAGTCATCTGACTCATGGATATTCTATAGCTTGTCCTTTTTTCCACTTCCTCTTACCTGGCCCTTTCATAACTCAGACAGTCAGACAGGCTAGGTTGGAGCCAAGGGGTCTTACCAATGTAATTTATATAGGAGTTGATGATTTAAATGGCAAAACCCCAAAATCTTATGCTCTAAAACAAATGTAAATCTGTCTGGAACTCATTAATGAAGATTCTTAACTACACTAGAAACTCTCTCCTCTTTTTGTTTGAAAATTGTTCTTTTTTTTTTTCATGAGATTAAGCTCTTTAAAAAAACCAACACTTTGGAATCATAGTTTTATCTTTTGGGGTTTCTTTGACCAGCTAAAGCCTTACCAGTGCTGTCAGCGATGAGAAATCATGATGACCACACTGTCAGGAAAACCAGGAACTTTGATAACACAGAAATTCCAGGGGATAATGGAGTTATCTTAATCCCAAGATTGAGAAACTTCCAAGCATCTGTGAAAAAAAAACACCACTTCTACATGCAGCTGCAGATTATGCCCAAACCTTCACCTATGAATAACAACTTGGCCACTTTGCTCTTCCATTCTGACCCCATGGATATCAAAGCATGACAACTTTGCCTTAGCCATGCCATGGATGAGAATGACAGCTTGCATCCAGCTGGGAACAGCTGAGCCTATCTGATGGTAAAGGGCTTGGCTGTTAATTTGTGGATCAAGCTATCTTGAGGCAGCTTGCCAACTTGTTTATTGGTGGGGTCATAACTTGAGGAGATCTAAGGTTTCACTGATCTACTCCCTGCCTAAGTGTTGGCACTTACTGAAGGTCTAAATGAGAATGACTCTTATTGGTGACCAAGTCTCATTTCTCTAAAGTAGGGTGACAATTGCCTGTCTGAAAGATTCTATAGGCAGGACAAGCTTATTTTATTTATTCTCATTTTGTGAAATCCAGCAGGGTCTACTCCTTTTCCTTTGAACTTGGGATAAGGATATCTGAGAAGTCTGCTGTGAAGCAATATTTGTGGTTCTTTTTGCCTCATCCTGCTCTGCTTAGCACAGATTATACAGGAGCTCCTACTGATATTCCAGATCTCTCAAGACATCAGATATTGTTGTTATACCTGGCATATGCTTTGGAAGGAGATAGATTTTCCTTTAGGGGTTTTACTTTTTTAATGGAAGAGTCTAACCAGATTGAAGCCATGTTCCACCTAATTCCCCTCCTTGCTGTGTCCAATATATTCAATTAAGTCTGATCTATCTAATGGATTCCAATACCTGCCCCAGAAGTTTTCAAAACCAAGGCATAGTCCACCACAATAATAAATTCAAATTTAGCTTGCTGGTTCAGACTCACATACCTGCTGGTTTGGAAATAGAAAGTGGGTGATGTCTTGTTTTCCAGCTGATTATTAGAATTAGTCATGGTTTCTGCCTTGGTTTTGTTTCTAGTGAAGGCAGAATGAGAACAAGACAAATTCAGCTCTAAAGAGAAGTGGAGTATTTCTTTGCACACCTAGAAAAAGCAATTAATCTCTGTTCTGAGCACAGTTTTTGTAACCAGATTGATAATATTTTAAGAGCTGTACCATACAGAATTATTTTACGTGTAAAAAGATACGCTAAGTACCTAGATAGCATATTGCTTGTTCCCAACGTGCTATCTGATTAAGTGTATTTCTATTAGTACTATGTCCAAAGAAAGAGACAAAATAATGGACATTGTACTAAGAGAAGACTTCATCTCTCTCCATCTCTTATTTAGTCTAATTTTCATCCTAAGCACCTGCATTGTTGGAGGCCAATATATTTATCAGCAACCTCACAAGCCAGAATCCTATGTAGCTTTCTCTTTTTTAGGGGTAAAATTTAGCTAGACTGTCTAAAAAAACCTTCTCATTTGTCTCTCTGGATTTGTGCTGAATGTCTTTAATAGAAAGTGCAATATAAAAAGCAGTTAATTAGCCTCCAGGTTATTGCTGGCCCCAAGGCATTGGATAGGAGTTGTCATTGCTACTTGCAGAGATCAGCAGGATTTAATTCTGATGTTACACAGCACAGATTGCATCTGCTTATTTCATTGTTTCTAGGCTCTGAGTTCATTTTTAACATTCCTGACTCTTCAGGATGGTGCTAAACATGAGGAATTTTGCTGAAATCAGATGCATTGCACTGAGATGATGCCCAGTTTGACTTACAGCAGAGCTAAATGTGAAGGTTCTTCCAGAATTGTGCTACTGTAGCTGGGAGCAAGATGGTTTTTTTTTTTTCTGTTCCATGCTAAACCTAAACCAACCAAAGCTCCTGCAGACTCCACTGGGATATGCTAGACCTAAGCTTATTCATGATCCCTCTTTTCTAAGGAGAACACGGCAGGTTTCCTTCATTTGATAACCCTGTTTTCTCAGAAAACATTTCCACATGTTCCACTGCCCAGCCAGCAGTGGCAGGAACTCTTTAGTGGTTAGAGAAGTGGCAGAAGGTTAAATCATCTGACTTTGATGGGATGTTGATTGTTTACCCTCAGTGTACAGTAACAGCTTAAAACAAAATAAAGACAAAGCCAAGTGGGTGTATTCATTACTGGAGAAACAGGGCTGACTCTATGACTCTCTTCAGCTGGGCCCAAAGTGCTTCATTTCTAATGGAGCTTCCTGGAAGAGCCAAATGAAGTTGTCTAAGGGAAGAGGATGTCTCCTGAGCCTTCATCCTGCTTTGGCCACAAGTTAATAACACAACCAGCACTTAACAACAAAATGGAGAGCTGTATTATCTTCAGCAAATGCCAGTCATGGGCAATCCAAACAGGTCAATTACTAGCAAATCTCTGAAGATCTCCTGAAACCTCAGAAGGGTTAGAGATGCCAAGAAAATGTCTAGAAGCACAAGAGACACAGGAGCAGAAATAGGGCACAAACCAATTTGCAGAAATGGAACTTAACCCTTAGAGGGAAGAGCCCCAGCCTGCTGCATATTCATTTCCATTTCATTAAATATTTATGGAGAGACAGGCATGTAATGTGACTCTAAATTTTGGAACAAACAGAATTTGCACAGTTTCAGTCTGTTTTTGTCAACCTTTCTGTGTCTTGCAGGTGTGATAGAGAAATGTGGGGTTTTTTTCCTACCACTAACATGCTAGACATTTGAAAATTAACATGTTCTGTTGAATAATTCCAAATCACACAGACAAAACAGAGCACAGAGGCCAGGAGTTGCCTAATCTTCAGCTCAATATGCATGTCTATAACCTATTAATATTAATGCAACCTGCACACAAGCATGGAAGGAAAATGGACCCCATTAAATTCCATTTACTCAGGAGCTATTCGGTGGGGTTTGCCCCTTAGTTATTGTAGGTTTTTTTTTATCAGGGATTAAAGTTGGAACATCCTGGATGCTAACAGAAGACTGGACTGCATCAAATGTAGTTTTGTGAAGAGAAAAAGGAAAAAAAAGAAAAAAAATAAGAGAAAAAATACCACACAGAAACAGGTTTTCATCCAAGCTTTCAACACCCAATGAAAACATTTAAACTTTTATTGGGCCAGGACATCAAAATCCTTTAGGAGATGAAGAACCTCAGGCTGGATATCTTTTTACAGGAGATGTCACTCTCTCCTGAGTGGTCTTCTCATTTGCAGGACTCTGTGTTGAGCTGGGCAGATATGGGGAGGGTGAGCACTGTTTCAAACATGCAGCCATCATCTAACCTCCCATGACAAACAGAGAAAGCAAGAATATTAGTGTTAGAATTAGCACTAGTATTGCTGTAGCTAGTGTTCTCTCACAGATATTCCTCAATTTTCCTGCCAATAATTTCACTTATTTTCTTAGTAAGAATCTCAAACAAATCTCTTGGAGAAAAAAAATCTCACAAATGGTGAGATCAAATCTTTTCCCAAAGGAGCACTCAGACCTCATGAGCTATTGTGCTCCTAATTCTTTCTAGACAGTACAAAAAGCAGTCTTTGTGCTTCAAAGTCACCTTGGCCACTTGAAGCAGGGTCTTGACTCACACTTGCTGTCCCCAGACCTGAACTGGGGCTACACAAGACTCAATGTCTCCACCAGTTTTGTGTTAGTTGCAACAGAGCAGAATGAATAATCTCCAGACACGAGTTACTGGCACAGTTAGACAGGAGCAGAGCTGTCTGACATCCTGAACAAAAGAGCTCTGGCAAGATGACAATGGGAAAGCATAGAGAGGAAATTCACTCTTGGCTTGGAATACACCTGACTACAAGCAGGAAGAGTTGCTGATGAACAAGCTCAGGTTCTGCAGACCGAATAGCAAAGGGTGAACAATGGCAGTAACATTCTGTTACGTCTCTCCACACCATGCATTCAATTCATCATCAACTTCTATTCCATAGGCAGCTCCAGCAGGACATTTCACGGTCTAATTAATTGATGCATAGGAGATTTGGCTTGCAGCTTTCAATTAAAAAAGTCATAAGTGCAGAGAATTCTGTTCCACCCAACAAGAAAACTAAAGCCTTATAATATTAGTTATAACTTCAATAGAGTTTTATGGCTCTAACTCAGTTATTTTTCCCTATGTTGTCTCATTTGCTCCTCTGTACAACTTCTCCCAGTTTGCTGCAGCAGTCAGGTTCACTAGTTCCAAGCGCTCAGGGTCACCTTTAGAGCTTTTCTCATAGAATTTCTTCTTCCTTTTCCATGACTGTGCTACTGAGGTCAGTGCAAATAAATGATTACACAGCCTTTATTGGCAAGTTCATCTCTGGGTTCATTTGGAGATGTTAAGTGAATACTCTCTGCTCCCAGTGTCATACTTGTTTGGTACTTAAATCTGATGCAGCCCTGGAAAGACTTCTGGTCTCATATGGGACCCTGCCTGCCCTTCCTTCACTGACTACTGATGCAAACGACACATTTAGGTTTCTTTCAATGTTCTTCTCTTCCAGAACTGCTCATTTTGCACCCCTGTGCTGCGTTGGTACCACCAGCTCATCAGTAGCCTTCTAGATGGTGAGGTAATGGAACACAGTTTTATTACGTTTGCATGTGTAGCAAGTCACTTTTTTTGTTGACCATTTATTGTGGTTTTTATTAACTNGAGCTTCGTTCGCCAAGCCTAGCCATACTATTAACTTCTCTAAGTTTACTTTTTATCTGTTTTTCTCCACTGGACATGGTGTACTTTCTAAAGGATGTTTTTTTACTCCTGATAACCTTTTTTCTCTGCCCTTTTGACATAACTCATTTTGATATTCAAATGATATATATTTACACTGAACCTTTATTGTACCTTTAAGCAGACTCCATGAGGACTGTGCTAGCTGCTTCTCTATTTACTTAACCTTGCCATTTTAAGGTAAATTGCTGCCAAGCTTGGTGGTTTTGACTTCGTCTTTCTGTGAGGAGTTGAATTTGAGAATGGCAGTGTTGGTGCATAATAACTTCTCTTTAGGAAGCTGGCAACTTAGCTCTGCTGAATGTATCTGACCACTAAGCAGCACTGGCACCCAGGTATCTCTGTTAGTGTGTTTTGCATCTCAGGAAAGCCCTTAGAACATCACTCCAGAGCTAAGGGGCACAGCTGCTCACAGGAGTAAATGGACTAGTGTGGAACACAACATTATCATCTGTGGCAGCTGTGAAAGAACTTCTCAGGCTTTGACCATCACCAGGTGAGGTGCTGTGCAAATGTCCTAGAGGAGACACATCCCCCAGCTGAAAAAAGCTGCAGGCAAAAATATTGGCTTGAATTTCCAATTTTTCCAGTAATTTCAGAGTAATTGAGTTCTTGGGTGAAGGACAACATGCTAGGAGAGATCTTCTGAATTCACTGCTTTCGTATTAGACTTGACCTGCCAGTTGAGTAACACAGTATTGCCATGATCTGATTTCACCAGTGCTTCCAGCAAAATGACTTCACAATAAAAGCATTCACATCACCTATACTGCCTCAGGTTTTGCAAGGCTGTTATGTTTCTAATCATGAGAAACATGGCTTTATTCAGAGGACAAAGCAGCCATAAATAAAGAGCTCACAGGGACTGGCTGACAAATAAACTTCTTGTATGTTAGGTGTGTATGGTGATGTAGTCTGTGGTGACAGCACATTGCTCAGAGGAGCAGGTCATCTGCTGCTTCCTATTACACCAGTGTCATCCAGAGAATTTCCATTGCCTATATTTCAACTAAAATAAAGTTCTCCAGATAGGATTTCATAGCCTTTTTTTGCCACTCTGTAGTGTTATTGAATAAAAATGGAAGTTCTATTGGGGTCAAATTACTTTCCATATTGTTTCTGATAATAAATGCACTACAAATGGTTTAGTCTTGCCCATTAATCTTAATAAAATAATAACAATAATAATATTAAAAAAAGGCTGAAATAGATTTCAGTGAGGTACCAAGCTCTTCGCCTGCACTGTTAGGGAATTTGGGGACATGACACAAGGCAGGGACTGTCACTGGAAAACAGACACCTCAGGGTGGACATTGCCACTTCAGATCTCACAATGACAGGGCTAATAATAATCTAAGGGTGCCCAGCCCTTGGATTATTTGTAGTAAAAATAAGGTGAAATTACAGATAGGAAAACAGACTGGAGAGTTCTGGGGGACATGTTACGAGGTGTTCAAACAGCATCTTGCCATGTGCATGTATACAGGAACCACAAGAAGGAAACTGGGAAGCAGAGAGGTGGGATGGCAGAACAGAGCCTGAGAAGATGCACAGACAGGTCCAAAGGCAGATTTTGCTTCCCAGTCTCTTTCCCTACTAATCTCTTGATGTTCTGGGAGCACCATTCCTGGGTGCTGCCAGGCTGGACTCTGCAGTCCTCACCAGGTCTGTGTGTGACAAAAGTAGGGCAACATCCACACACAAAGGCTGAGCTGCTTAACTTGGGCTAATGGAAAAACGGATTTGAATGGCTAAAACCTGGTACAGCAAACTGAGATGAAATTATAACTCTGAGTGTATATTGCTGGTCTGGAAGAGGAGTCAGAGAGAGGAGAAATTATAGCCATCTTACTCCTACTCTGGAGGATTTGTTCTCCCGCACATTTTTTAACAACATAGATGTAATTTTTGGTCTAAATCATTCATTTTTTAATGTAAACTCCAGAACAATTGGAAATCTGGGGTCAGGAGTGAGATGTACAGTAATATACAAACACAAGTACAGACATACGCTCAGGCCCACCCATATTTCTCACTCCAAATATCTGTGTTTTATTATTCACCCTCACAGAAAATGATGCCAAACAACTACACAGGAAAAGCTTTTTTTTTTTTTTTCTTTTCCCCCCAAAATCAAACTTAGTATAGGCTGTTTCTGAGATAAATATAAACCAGATATTTCATTTCTAATTCTCAATTAAGTGGAATTCATGTAGTCTCAGTCTCATTTGATGGATCTAATTATTTCAGGAGAAATATCATGACTTGCTTGATGCAATGCAGAAGAATGTTGTCTGGAGAAGTGATAGGTAGATGGTTGGACTTGATCATCTTAGAGGTCTCTTCCAACCTTAATGATTCTTATAGCAGCTTTCCAGTACCTAAAGGGGGATTATAAGACAGAAGGGGANAGAGAGGTTGTGGCTGCCCCATCCCTGGCAGTGTTCAAGGCCAGGCTGGATGCAGCCCTGGGTGACCTGGGCTAGTGATTGGCATCCCTGCTCAGTGTGGGGAGGTTGGAACTAGATGATCTTTAGGGTCCCTTCCAACCTGCCCATTCTAGGATTCTAAGATGATTCTATGATTCTGTGACCCATCTAGTTGTGTGCATTAACTGCTAGGCTTCCAGCAGTGTGATGCACACTGGAAAATGAATTTCCTACCTATTCTTTTTTCTGTCCCAACATAACACTAATATTTCACAAATTATTTGTGTTTGATGGGAAGGAGGTGTTTTAAGCATTTGTATGGTTAATTTATTTCCTCTGGGGCAAATTCTGCCTGTGCTTTGCCACCACTAGACCTTCTCTGGGCGTTGCTGTCTGGACTGACAGAAGGAGGAGGGGCAGGGAAAGAGAAAACCCACAGGTTTACCTGCTCACTTNGACAACAACCTGCTCACTTCAGGAATGAAGGCATACTCAGGGTCCCTTGCCCGCTTTCTGAATATCAGCACTATACCTACAAGACATTTATTCCTTCTTCATCTGAGCTGTGGCAAAGGTGGAGGAAACAGTCATATTATTCTTGAAAATAATTAAGGATCTCCTGTAAATGCAGGATTTTACTATCCTAATCTCCCTTTCTGACCTTCTACTTGAAAAAAAAAGAACTCTTTCTTTGTATTTTTTTTACACCTTGACTAAAAAGTTGTACTAAAGTGCAGATTAACTTTCTCTCTACACATAGTCCGGGGCAAAGATGTACATAAGAACATGTTTCACACTGTTTCTTTTTGGCACAGGATGGAATCGAAAGCCAAGCTACACTAGTTTTGCCAGCTGTGGGGGAAGGGAAGGGTGGTGGGCCTTGTTGCTGAACTCCTCACCCCTTCCCCTGGGGCACACAGTGCCTTCCAACTAGACAGATGGCTTCTGCAGCAGCTCAGCAGAAATGGTCATGCATACATACCCTGCTTAGTGTTTTGCACAGCATTCATTGATTCAAACTGCTTCTGAACCTCTCTCACCTCTCTCTTTTTTGTTGTTTTTTTTTTTAATAGGAATTTTATCATGTTTTTCAATCTTTGTCAATTTCAAGGTGGCTAATCTAATTTCACACCAAAAAGTGTGGGAGCAGTGGTCTCAGTTCCCCTGGATAAACACTGGCCTACGTGCTCCTTGTGTTTGCCTATGTCAGCTGCGAGCTCTAGCAGCATGAAGTTCTGCCAGGCAAGGCATCAATCTTTTGTCAATGAAAGGGGCACATTATCTGCTGCTTCTCAGCTGTTTCTTCTCTAAACAGCTACCTGAGTTTTAAGATAAATATTCAACATCGGTTTTTGAAAGGAAAAACTAGAAGGCTTTCTCTCCTTGAACATGCTCATGCATTGCACATTCATGGCAAATCCTGGGAGCAGGGATCAGTCTTCATGGCATGGTGTACCTCAGTCTAGAAACAGAGTAGTACAGTGAAAGGAGTCCTAAAGAGGCAAAAGAATTTAAGAATAATTTGGCTGTAACATACTTCGTGCCTTCTAAGTCAGCTTCTTGCAGTGAAGCTGCCAGATTAACTCCTGAGGCAACTTTGCTGGGTTCATGAAGCTCTGCTCTGCTTCCCCAGGAGCACAGTCTGTGTTCTGTGCATTTTTGTTGTAGAAGGCTTTATCCAATTTTAATGCTTTTTAGAACTAATAAACTTTACCCAAGTCAAGCCTAAAATGAGCAGCCCCTCATTCAGCACATTCCCTGGATTTCCAGTGTATCCATCATTTTCTGCTGGGAGCATGGTTAGAGCAATGATTAGAAAACAAGATGGCAGGAAAGTCTGGAAGTTAAACATGTGAGTTATGTAGCTCAGATTGTCTCCAATTCTCTGACTCTTTAGATTTAAATCTTCTCAAAGTTTTCCTGAAGCTTTTGGCACATTTCCCCCAAAATGTGTGCAAGCAAGAGAGAAGATTCTTTCAGGGCTCTAGCCTTCTGGTGATGCTTCAGGTTTAACTTTGCAGGGAACCAATTGTTCCACATCCAAACCAAGGTGTTGCATGTTTGTTTACAGGCCCAGTTCCAGCAGTAATGTGCATTTCTCATGGAAACTGATTGGAAGTTAATTCTAAGCCCTGTTTTGCACCAGGAAAAATGTGAGTTTCATTTGACTCAGCTCTGTTTCCAATTATAATTTGACAAAAGGAATAAGTGCTTTACCTATTTGAGTTGCCAGAATTATATGCCAGCACCACCTGTTGAGCCCTCAGCACTGCAATCCTGACATAGAGCAGAGAACACAATTAGGCAGTTGGCTTCTCTGCCAACAAAAGCATAATATAGCCTTTGTACTCAGAGCACAACAAAACATAGATTAAGCTACCAACTGCAACGGTTTAAGCAAGCCACTTTTCATTATGCCTGAACCTATCTTCCCAACAAATAAATCAGTAGAAAAATAGTAGGGAAGTTTGAAAGGGACAGTTTTTGTAGGGCTTGCTTTGGTAAATATTGTGAACTTAAAATAAATGAAGTTTCACAGTACCATAGTAAATGACAAGAAGACAGCCCTGGATCAGGTTCAACACTACTAGCTTCCCAGCTTAGAACGTTCTTTTCTGTCAGGGGAACTGTCCTAGCACAGCACTGATGGAAGAAGAGGATCCCAGTACTAGTCTGGATCCAAATCTCCCCTCTAACTGGGACCAAAGCAGTAGGGATCAATTGTGTCTCTGAGATGTGCTTCTTGAGGTAGTACTTCAGCAGGAAAGCAATCACATCTGCTTTCCTGTAACTCCTGACCCGAGATCTGCACCAAAGAGGGGAGAGAAGTTGAAAGGAGCTGGGACAGCTCAGCAGGGATGAGGCAAAACCTCTGTTCCCTAGTTGTGCAGAAGGGCTGTGGACTCAGGCTATTTGCACCCTAGGAAGGGCTACCAGTGATGCTAGAATTTCCAGAGTTTGTCCAAAAATGGGTTAAATCACTGCATGCTTTTTGAGGGACTGCTTTTAAATCCTGGTGACATTTTCAATGTACAGATTTTTATCACATTCTCTATAAGCCTAAGAGAGAATTAAATCTGGAAACTTGATTATAGCATTGCTAATTCCAAGAGACTGTTGGCCTTAAAAATGACATCAGAGATCAAGTGAGGATTGTGTTCCAAGGTAAGGAGAAAACAAAGAGTGAGATCTTTTTCCTCCTTACTCAGAAATTGCCACAACTGCCCTGAGATCCAAGGATGAGGGCAAAGGAAAGGCAGAAAAAGCTAACTGACCCACAAGCAAGGGAAAAGCAGTTTGGTAAGGATAAGGAGATGTTGGTTAGTGATGTTAATCAGTGATACAAACATTCTCTTGATGCATTTGTACAGAGCTGAGCATGCAGGTTCTGATGCTGGCTGAGGTTTCTGTCCCTATTTCCATACAAAAGACTGTTAAAGCTTTGGATAAATGTTGTATGTTAAATGAAATATCTAGAGAATCTTTTAGAGACAATACAGAACAGCTTTAAATCAGCTTGGGGGAAAAAAGCCCACCAAACCAGCTAGTTTTATAAACAAGGAAACAAACTAATTGTAAATCAGAGAGCAACAAAAAGGATTTTACTTACTGTACTAACCTTTGTACAAGCCTAGATGGAGACCCACTCTGGGGAAGGAGGTTGGACTAGATGACTCCCAAAGATTGATTCCACCTTAAACTATCTAAAACTGACCCAAAGAAATTAGAAATCTTTCCCTCGCAGTCCTTATTAAACTAAATGTTGCTGAAATGCAATTTTTGCCTTGTTTAAAGGTTAGAATTATGTATTTACTGTTTAGAATTGTTTATAGATGATATTCTTGTAATTATATATGTAATGTATTTTATGATTGATTTTTTAAGAGCTTGATCAAATGGAAGTAAAATCTGTAAAGTATTTAGGTGCCTGTAGTGTAATGGTAATGAGGGTACTTGCCTAAAACTCTACAATGGTGCCTTGAAGCTTGCCCCAATATCCTCAATTTTTCTGTGCTGAAAATGCAAAGTGACAAATGTTAATGAGAAACTTCTCCTTCAAATTTGTAACAGAAACTGTAAACCACTTGCTTAAGAGATAGACCACATCTAGGGAAGGCAAATCTAGTTGATCTCTCCTCCTTAATTGCAGATATCCTTTGTGGTAACCACATTTCATGCAGGAAAATAAGCATAGAGCAAGTACACACATGCCAGATAGTTTGGCACCATCCACCTCTAGATTTCTTAGATTTTAAAGGCCAAGAAAACATTCCATCATTTTAATTGCAGATAGCTAATCCCATGTAATCTTTACTCTAGGTGAAGACTTCAGAGGAAATATCTGGAGAGTGTTTGAATACAGCATTACGTAAGTCTCCTGTAATAGAATCCATCATTTTCTCCTCATTAAAAATAACTACAAATTCTTAAGATGCAATATGGAGAAACACAAACTAGTAAGAAAATCCACTCTAGAAATGCATTGCATTATTTACTGCCTTCCACACCACCTCAAAACATAGCTAATCTTTTTGCTGCCTTTCAAATTATCTTGCAAAGACACTTCCTTACCCATCAGATGTGAAAGAAGGCTGCAGGTGAATTGATGAGCAGTCTGAGGGCTCTACAAGTGGCTTTTTGACCCTTTACTGTGCTTTTGGGAATTTAAGGAACCCACCTTTATATTATCATATAAATTGGGATTCACTGTTGAAATTCTTTCCATTGGAGTCTGGACTACAATCAGGNCATTTCATGCAGGAAAATAAGCATAGAGCAAGTACACACATGCCAGATAGTTTGGCACCATCCACCTCTAGATTTCTTAGATTTTAAAGGCCAAGAAAACATTCCATCATTTTAATTGCAGATAGCTAATCCCATGTAATCTTTACTCTAGGTGAAGACTTCAGAGGAAATATCTGGAGAGTGTTTGAATACAGCATTACGTAAGTCTCCTGTAATAGAATCCATCATTTTCTCCTCATTAAAAATAACTACAAATTCTTAAGATGCAATATGGAGAAACACAAACTAGTAAGAAAATCCACTCTAGAAATGCATTGCATTATTTACTGCCTTCCACACCACCTCAAAACATAGCTAATCTTTTTGCTGCCTTTCAAATTATCTTGCAAAGACACTTCCTTACCCATCAGATGTGAAAGAAGGCTGCAGGTGAATTGATGAGCAGTCTGAGGGCTCTACAAGTGGCTTTTTGACCCTTTACTGTGCTTTTGGGAATTTAAGGAACCCACCTTTATATTATCATATAAATTGGGATTCACTGTTGAAATTCTTTCCATTGGAGTCTGGACTACAATCAGGAATTCTGGAAGGAAATGCCAATATTTCTCACATTAGTGGTTTGTGTCTTCAGCACTGTTCCTAGTGAGTGCCCCCACTTCACATCACATTTCTCTTACTGTTCTAATAGCACACACACATCCTTTAGCAGAAAGCATTGACCCTGGGGCTCCTTTCACTTTAAGCTTGAGTTTACTTGGCTTAAAATAACTGATCTATAACCCACACTTCCTCAAGCGATAAATTCCATCCAAAGAGAGAATCTCATCAATTCCCAGGGAGGTCTTTATATCATAAAAATAGACTTGACACCACTCTAAAGTCTTGACAAAGAGGAATCAAAATCAGCTTTGGTGCAGCTAGTCTGTGGGAGATGCTTCTCAAAGTGCTGCTGAGCAGTCAGTGCCTTCCTCAGCTGGTGGTAACTTGTCACTGATCCCTCTGATAGTGAGATAATGCTGCTGAGTAGAAGTAGGAGAGGAAAAGAATAATGTGTGTTCTCATACTTCATCATCTCCTCCTTTACATCCTCATTCCTGAAGGTCTTTTTGCAGACCTGGGCTCATGGTGATGGATACAGGACACAAACAAGTGTTTCTGCAGAACAATCCTACTGTATTGAGTAGAACTCTACAGAAACAGCTCTAGGAACTTCATGTATCTGTAGAACTAATCTTGATATATTATTTTTGTAAAGCACCTATTAAAGATCTAAATGAAGAATAGTATTCACTATTGCATTCTATGGAGTTTTTGCCGGAAGTTGTCCTGTTCTGCTTCCTGCCCATCACAATCAGATCACTCTTGCTGCAACCTGAGCCTCTCACCATTCTGGAAGATTTCCCCAGTACTGCTTCCCAACACACAGTGATTTCCTGCCTGGAATGACTCAACAGTTGCATTGAGAGGAGAAGGAATTGAATTTCAGTGTCACCCTCTGATCTAGAAAGATGATTCATCAGTGTGTTTAGGTCCTGAAGGCTGCCAGTGAGGAGCATGCTTTGTTGAGGGGCACTGCAATGGATGATGATTTCATCTGGCAGCACAGAACACTGACTGTTTACATTGGCACTTACCCATTCAGGCAGCTCTGCAGACTAGGCAACTTAAAAAAACAGGCATGAAATTATTACCATAAATTGTCTTCAAAGCATTGTCTTGATTCATGGTTGTCTTAGAGTATGTAAACACATTTTACCACAATTATTTTGCCCAGTTGATACACAAGGGACTTTCCCCCTTCACATGGCAGTGAAAATAAAACCACTAAGGCTCTTGCCAAAACTTGTTCAAAGGTTACATGAATTTGGTTGGACAAATGTGGTGGAAAATTAGATCAAACATTTTGGGTATTGGCCCATGCACCTCCTTACACCTCTTCCAGCTTGTAATGTAGATTTCTAAGTGAAGTTTGTTTTTGTTTGGATTATAACATTAAACAAATAGACCACATGAAATAGAATGTCATTTTGGCTCTGTAAAATGTAGCTCTTGGTGCTTTTTTCCTCTAATTGGAAACAGTAGCTAGTGATTTCTGCTCTGCTTTTCTTGGATGCTGCTCTTTGAGAACCATCTAATGTTCATAAGAACAATTGCTCCTCACATGCTGCTGAGAGAGGTCATCTTTGTGATGGAGCTAGAGATGCCACATTATAGAGGAGGAGAAAGGAAAACAACCTGTTTAAAGTCCCTCAAAACATTATTTCGAGAGATTATATCATTTTGCCAGTCTATACAAGTAAGCAAATCTCAGATATTTTTTCTTTCAAACAATCACAACAGAAATATTTAACCAGACAGCAAGTTTGCAGACAGCAAACTGTGGTATTTGTTGGTTGTCTTTGGCACCAGAGTGTTTAACTCTGGAGTTCCAGGACAGCCAATACTTAACAGGAGTTATAAGCAGGGATCAGTAGTTTTTCCTAGAGCAGGTCGTCAGGCACATAACTTAGTGGAGGGGAAGCCTCAGTGCTTCTGACCTCTCTCCTACCTCTGCAAATAAACCTGAGGCTGGGGCAGGCATGTTGCTGGTCTCAGGCTGGGATCCTGCCGGAAATCCCTCCCTGGAGCAGTGGCCCTGGAGGGAAGAATTCAGTAACATAACCTCGTTTGCTTCTGCCTTTGCCCAGGAAGCATGAGCACTCCTCTGATGGTTGCATTCACAGAGGGTTTGGGCTCCACCCTCCTGCCTGGCTTAACCATTTGGTACATTTTTGAGTCAGGCACAGTCTGAAAATCCCTTGTGGTCTCCTGTGGCCCCTGGTGCCATAACTGTGCCCACAGCAGAGGGAGCATTAAACTCATTGCCCACGGAAAAGTGTGGGGAGTGATACCCATGTTCCTAGAATCCTTGTATGGGTCGTTGTCGTCGTGGCTAGGCTTCGTGAACGAAGCTCCAGGGAGGGCTCCACCCACGCTCCTCCTCAGTGCCTTTTCCAAGTGCGCTGATAAGAGGATAGCAGATAGCACCCTCGAGCCTGCAC
>VWZO01009201.1:639-44171 GCA_013396975.1 Bucco capensis | reverse complement strand
GTTCTTTCTCTTTCTGGAAATGAGGGTACTAAAACTGAACTAATTACTCCAGGCTCAGAGGATGTTTTATGTGAGTGCTGAATTGTTCTCATTTTCCCTTATGCCAGAGCCAACACTCCTGTGTTTAAATATTGACAACTACTTCAGTGTATCAGTGCAATGCCAGCAGCACTGTGAACCTTCCTGAGGATAAAGATCAGAACCTACCCCCATGATGCTCTTCAAGCTGCAGTCAAGGGAAGAAGTAAACTCAGAAATTCTCATTTTCTCAACCCCCTCTTCTCTTAAACACTGTCCCTACCCCAAAAAATGGATCTTTTCCCAGAGCCTCATCCAACTAGAACCTACCAGACCATAAAAGGTGTGAATCCCAACCCTAACAACTCCAGTATGCCCACACCAACTTCTCACTCCAGCCAAGGATGTCGTGGCAGCACTGCTGGGAGTATGTAACATGAATTACACAAGCTGCCTGTAGGCCTTGCAGCTCCTTGTGACAGTACAGGTCTAACTCTGCTCAGCAACTAGCTTTGTAGCCAGTTTTCCAGTTTGGGTGTGTTTGCACTGTTTGCATAAGCAGCAGCTATTACACAGGCAGCAGCATTCCATGTAAACTCCCAGGGAGTCCCAAAGCATAGCCCTAGGTTGGGCAAATCAGGGCCAGCCCATCTCAAAGCGACAAAGGTGGGCATAAAGGCTGTCAAGATCCCTTTCAAAGGAAAGCTTTGCTGTGCCTGTGCCTCCTTGCTCCAAATCAAAGAGCAGCCAACATCTGAGCATTCAGGGCCAGCCCAAAACCTTGGAAAACACTTTATGACTCACCAGCTCCTGCCTCACATGGACACAGTCTGTCATTAAAGGTACCTGGAGAGAACCTCACCAGCCCTGATAAGGCAGTGTTTTCCCACCCACCTGGCAACTGCTGAGTTTCTCCACAACCTCAAGCTCTGTCTCAAGCCCTTCTCTCCCCATGATATCCCTGGTCAGTGGAGAGGAAGCAGAGCCAGCAGACATCAGCATCCCCATCTGCTCTGGCAGTTTGATGGCTCTCATCACCACAGGTCTGCTTATGAAACCTGCCAATTATCCCACACATATGCAGTTTCTATGTGCTGAAAAGAGGTGACAGCCCATATCCTTCCTCAAAATCAATTAGACTATCTGTATGCTTAATGGAGAACAAGCTTTGGCGAGGGTATTTTTCTCTTCTTGTATTTAATCTTGCTTTAGAAGCATTCAGCCACACAGTTTAACTGCTGATGTATGTCAGACAGCATCATCAACTTATCCACCTTGGCTCCCAACTTGTAGCTGCAAGAACATCACTACATTAACTTCAGCATCCTTTGCATTAGATACATGAGATCCATTTAAACCTGTAAACCAGCTGAAATTACCAGTGGCTCATCAAACATTCTCCTTTAGATGGAAGGCAAGGCATCATATGCATTCACACAGGCAGGAAGTGTTCATTAAGAAGAGCCTGCACATTGCTGCTGTCTGCCCCTGCATTCACTCACCCTGCAAAACCCTTTGTTCTCACTATCCAAAACCATTTGATGCACAAGGCAATTTTTTTGTGAGCACAGTGGTAGAACAAAGAACTAGTTAAGATGTAAGGCACAATAGCAAAGGCAACAGCAAGCAGGTCCTAACTACTGAGGGGTGGCTTATTTGGGTTGTTTTGGGTTTTCTTACATGTTGAAGGAATTATGTATTTTGCAACCTCTCCTCCTTCCTGAGAGCATGCCAGATAATTACACTGAAGCTCTTATTTTTAAAATCTAATTTACTTTTGAAAACATAAGCTGCTGGACTATTTTTAGGACTTTTCTTATGTGGGCCAGTGGAAATAGGCTAGCTAGTTAGCACAAGGGCTTACAGGCTGTGCTGAGCAGTCTTTAAGCTGAACACCATGAATTAGTACAATAATGGGAAAAAATCCTTTCAAATTAGGACTAAATAGCTGCAGTGAGGTACTGATACTAATCTTCAGTTTTGAACAAGTTTACTTTTAGCAAAACTAAGTCTGTGCCTACAGCCTTGACTCAGGAGTTTCTTTTATTTGATACTAAATATGAGAACTTGTCCTGGTGTTTGATGAGCTGCCCTCACCACTGAGATCAGTGGGAATGTTGGCCAGGCAAGCACTACAGGATTGGGTTTAGCAATAGCTTTGGAACACCTTGTATCATACAGCATTTCACAAAAACATATGCTAGAGAAGTGAAATAACTCTAGTAACGTAAGGATAACTTTTCTCAAGTATTCAGTCTTGTGACCCTTGTTTTATAAACATCAAGGGAAGTAACAGCATCAGAGGTACCTGCATCTAGCCCCTAGAAGTTCTGCTCACTATACTGCAACCCAGAGCAAAATAATCTACCTACTCAGACTTAAGGTGAATGAGTGAGCGAAACTCATTTCTGTGATATACTGGCATGCAAAAGAATGCTCAACTGACAAACAAATCTGATTCACATCCTCCACAAAATGCATCTCAGTGGGTAACAAAAAAGTGTCTGACCTCTGAAATATCTCTCCTTTCTGCCAGCAGCACTTCCTAGCCAAGGGCTGAGAGTCCAGCATGAGTCCCCAGGCATCTGGCCTGCCTCACCAGTGGCAGCTTGCCTTGCTACCAGCCCAGACCTCTGCTTTGAGGTGAAAGAGGAGCAAAGGTGCTTCTCTTGGGGCAAAGGACCTGCAAGCTTGGGGAATGGGTAAGGCCCACAGTCCCACAACCTTTATTTTTCCAAATCCCTGCCAAATAAATCCTGGAGAGGGGCTTTGCAAAGCTTGCTCAGCCCTCCACAAGGAAAAGCTGACCTTCCTCAGCTTTAACTCCTCATTCAGAGCCAAACACAATATATGGTCAAAGGCACTACAGCCCAGCACTGTTTACCCAAAACTGCCACGGGGCCAGAGAAACTGTGAAACACTGCAGGATGCTAAGTTTCCTCCAATTATCTGGCCTCCTTGAAAATGCAAATGCCTTCACCATACCTCTGCTGCAGCTCCAGCCCTGTTCACTTTCCCCACCTGGGAGCAATATTTCATAGCAGTGCAATTTAAAAGCAGGGTGTTTTTATTAATTTTAAAGCCTTGACTCTTGCAAGTCCAGGTGCTACTCCATAGCACTCGAGGACAGAAATCTGCTCCTTGAAGAGGCTTCTTCTCTAATCTTCTCAAGGGTTCCTGTTTGCCTGCTCATTCACAAGCCTGTCCCAAGACCTTTAAGGCTGTGTGAAGTCCACGTGCTCTTCACACAAGCAAGATCCATCAATGTAAGGGCTCTGAGAGCAGGCTGCAAATTTGCTGACCCAAAAGGTGTTACCTTGTCCCTCCCAGCTGAGCTGCAACACCTCCATGTGCTCCTATCTCCTGGCAAGCATCCCACCTCCCACACACCCTGTAGCACAGATCCCTCTCTGCACTTCCACTTCCAGCTGCTTTACAACACCAGGGAATCTATCTTCTCAACATCCATTACTGCCTTAGCCACAATGGTAGTATGAGCCCAGTTCCCAAGTGTCATGCTGGTGAAGCTCCCACCAAGTAGGTGTTTTGCTCACTGGTAACAGCCACACACTACCATACAGATATACACCAGGTCTGTGTGAGAGCTACCAGCACCTGAATCTGGTCCCAGATTTCTGAACAAGTATGATGCTATTTAACACAGTGCTTGTCAATGGCCTGGAGCTGACTGGGGTGAAGGAGTCCTTCCTCCCTTAGCCATCTCTGCCAGCTCAGTTCAGCAGGGACACAATAACCTGTCCTGAGGCCTACTGGTATAAACAGTCTAATTTTCTTCCCATTCCTTACTACCAATCCAGTATCCTTTAACTCTAAATCAAATCAAAGCTAATTTCTTTTCCTTATGAGTGATGAGCCAAGAGAATCCCCATGGGAAACTGCAATAGTCCCAAGCACCTTCCAAGCTGGTCCATGTATTTACCACAGGATGCCAACAGCCCTCTTACAGTACTATATTATAAATGCTCCTGGGTTGTTTCCAGGAACAACTCCACCAAAAGCTGGTACTGCTCACCATGAACAGAGTGTAGGAATTGAGAAAGAGAACAAAATACCATCAAGATGACAGACACTGCTTGAAAAGAATCCAAGAAAATGGTCAAGTCCCATAAGCCAGGCAGCTTCCTCCTCACCCACAAACTGCCATGGTAAGGCAGTGTGATGATTCAAAAGCACCAGTTTAGTATAACAGGTTAAAGTAATTAAAATACCTAAGACAAGCCTCTGCAGCCTCAGCAAGGTCTCAGCAGAAGTGCCTCTGCCCTATCCATGCTGCTGAATTGATCCACACTGACAATGGCTCCTTGTTCTTCAGCTGCTCCCTGGAACAGACCCCTCAAACCAAGCCTACAGCTACCTTCTCACTAGCTCATTTCACCTTACCAGTGGCCTCCTCTCTTCTCTTTTAACAGAAGAGAGGTGTAGCTTTATGCAAAGCAAAAAGAGTGACTGACCACCAGATTATATCTCCTCCCAGCAGGACTGCTGTGTTACCTTCTGGGGAAATGGAAAGCTTACACACCAGCAGACAAACATGGCCATGCTGAGCTCCCTGCTAGAAATTCTTTGTTGTAAGAAATCCCTGAAAGCAACAGGAGGGAGAAAGCTGCATTTGAGGCTTCAGCTGGCACAGTCCTCTGTAATGGCTGTGGGTTTTTTCATGCTGCCCAATTGAACACACCTGGCAAAGGAATCAAGAGATTAAGCTGTGTTTTGACTCCACCTCTTAAAATGTCTCTTAAAACCTTTAAAATACTTATCAGGTGCGTAACAATTATAATTACAGATTCATATGGAGGTGAGGCAATAAGTTGCTTTTGGTCAGCAAGAAAATAAAGGCAAGAGCAAAAGAATACAATCCCTCCTTTATCCTTATGCCTTGCTGAAGGCCTTCTACAGCCAGGACAAAGGCAAGCACCCTGCAGACAGAACCATGGGTGGGAGTGCTGGGACACAGGGACTGGCCAGAGCTGGACACAATGGCTCAGCCTGGGAGAGAGAGACACTAAAGTGTCAAAACTGGGAGGAGACTGGGAAAGTGAGCAAGCACTTGATGCTCACCATCAAGACTGGATAGAGTTGGATGGGGCTCTGAGGAATCAGAGTTTAAGATGTCCCTGCTCATTGCAGGGGGTTTGGACAGGCAGCCCTTTAAAGGTCTGCTCCATACCCAAAGCATTCCACGATTCTAAGACCATACTAGTAGTTTGGGAGATGAGAGCACCGGAAAAAAAAAAAGAGTCCACAACAATGAGCAGATGCTTGTTTCTCTGCCCAGCAGCTAATCCTAGTAGTTGGTGCTAAAGGAGATACTGGGAGCAGGCCCCTGTCTAGTGGCCTCCAAGCATTCACCTCAGTCCCTGCAAGTGCACAGAAAGCCAATCTGCTTGGGAACACAAAGAGTGGCAGTGTTGCTGCTCATCATGCCCACAGCAAGGGAGCACATCCTGGTGATGAACCTCCCCTTCCATCCCCTCCTTCCTTTTTTGTACAGCCTCTACTGGGTCAGCAACAGAGCTATTTTGGGTGGAAGTTGCTAGTTTTGGCAAGCCATCTGAAAGGAGCTGCCTCTCTTTCTTCACTACACGTTGGCCAGAGGAAATGACTCCAGGCAGAGGATTTAATTCCCAGTACCCATGCACTCCAGGAAACAGCTCTCTTCTCCTCTGGTGTCATGCACTCCAGAAAACAGCTCTCTCCTCTCTGGTGTCATCTAATTGAGGATGGCTTTCTCCTTTCACACCTTCACTGGGGTAAGGTAGAGGAAAAACCATAAAGTTTTCCTCTGACTTCTGAGCAAGGAGAACCATGTCCCTGTTCATGACAAGGGAGAAAAGGCTCAGGCGGTAGATGTACACCTGGTGTACCATTGGGTGTTCACTCTACACAACATGCAAGATTTATGACTGAGAACCAACAGCTTGGTTCAGCACATGCTGCACAAACATCAACACACTAACCATGGTGTCTTTTTCACTCCAAGTAACTTTGAGCAGCCATGGGAGAGCATTTGCAGAGCATCAGGGAAAGGTGCAAAGTTGTGTCCCTACTGCTCACCTGCACCTTATGTTATCAGCTCACAGGAGGGCTGAAAGGCCATGTGAAGCTTGTTACTGTTCAAGCAAAAAAAACCCAGGAACCCAATACACTGCTAAAATTACACTGCTATTCCCCTAACCTGCTACTTGTATATACAGTCACATTTCCCAATCATCAGTCCAAAGCCTCATTTACATCAGAAACTAAGTGGTACAGCTGCAGCCCTAAAACTCCCTAGCGTGGCCATGGCTATAACTGCTACTGAGGCACTTTCCAACACAATAAAGGGAATAATCACATTGACATACATCATCTTTATGACTATTTTAGGTCCTTCTGATACAACCATTTCTGGGAATTTTTTCTTCATTATACTCATAACTGAAACAAATTAGATGAATAAAAACATGTCCAGAGGGAAACAAACTTTCATCAGTGCCACCACTGATCCTCAACCTTTACAAGGCTACAGAGATCTTCAACAAGCACACATCCACTGAGTGCCTGTCTGTCCCACTCCTGCCAACATCAAGTGTTCAAGCAACTCACTCCATACCAAGGAAGGAGCACTGGAAAGCTCCCCACTGCCACTGCAGCTCCCACCAGTGGCCACAAGCCATGATCAGGCACAACCTTCTGCTTTTTGGGCAGGCAACTCTCCCTTCCATCCAGAGAGGATACTAATATTAGCATTACTTGTTTAGAGAGGCTGTATGTAGAAGTCTGCCTGGGAGGATGTCAGGTAAGAGAATCACACAAAAATCTACATCATTTGTTGCACCACTGCTGATGTCAACCTCTGGGCAAGGAACTCAAGCACTCAGAAGCAGATGGGAAAAATATAACAGCAAAGACCCCTATGTATAACATACAGGTGCATATAAGGACCTTCAAACTGTAACCCAAATTTTATTTTACAGTAAAAAATATGATTGAAATATCATGGCAGGGGGGAGAGGGAAAGGATGTTCTTAAAACTGCAGTTAAAAAAGCCCAAGAAAAGGGCATGAAATTCCATTTGTGCCCAAATATTCCTCTTTCATCCTAGCTGAAATGAGTTTGAGATTGATTTTTACATTGCCCCTAAAGCCATTATAGCATCTTGAATGGTTCAACTGCAATAGAAAGCAGAGAAGTAACACAGAAAACATCATGACTGCCAGAAATGGAAGGGTAATGGTCTCCACATACACCCATGTATGTATATATATGTATCAGAACTTAAAAGCATTAACTGGTTTGGTTAAACTGTGTTAATACACTGGTATTGCTCATTTGCTTGGAGTCCCTCTGGTTCATCTGGATTAGGGGAAGAGGCTGAGGTTAAACTGAGGTTAGCTCACACAGGTTTCTTCATAGATGTTATGTCTTCCTTTCTGAATAATATCAAGAATAGAAAGAAACCACAGGGACACAGTTCAGTTCCAAATAACAATGTGTAGTGGCTGTACACAAACAGACAAGGCAGAGTTGTACACACTGGCTGCTCCACAGGACAATGCCTGGCTCCCTGGCAGCCTCCCTCATGGTTCACCTAAAGCAGGTTGCATAGGATGCTGTCCAGGTGGGTTTGCAATGTCTTCAGAGACAGAGACTCCACCACCACCTTTCTGGGCAGCCTGGTCCAGTGCTCAGAGCACCCTCAAAGTAAAGAAATTCCTCCTTATGTTTAGGTGGAGCTTCTATATTCAAGTTTGTGCCTAATGAAATATGTAGACTCACTCCTACATTACGCACTGGATCCGAGACCTGAGGAGCAAATCCTCTCAAAGCAGCCCTCAGAGGCAACACACAAGTAGGGGTTTGATGAACAATAAAGAAACTAAAATAATGTAGCTTAAACCACAGAGGTGCCAGCTTTTACTGTCTTTCATTGAGAACACAATATTTGGCTCCCACAATTTCCAGGGAAATAACACTCCATGCGCCTGTTCCGGGATGCGAAATGTGTACTCTGCTGTTCAGAGCTCCTAATTGAAACACTGGAGCACCAAGGAAATCCCCAACGTAAAGGTTTTAATTTTCATTCAACCATGACATTAAAATTCTAGTTGTGCAGGGGGGAAAAAAATTACTGCTACCTCAGAGTGCTTTTAAGGTCTATTCTTTCTGATGTAGTAACTAGGATAAGCTCAGCCAAGATGCCAGCAGCTGCTGGCATACTCCAGCAGCTTGCTCTCAATGCCACTGTCTGCTTCTCCTTCATCACCATCCCTGTCCCACACAAGAGGTTATCAAGAGGCTTATCAAGGTGATGTGGCCTGCTGCCTGCAATGCATGAAGGAGTGTCACCACCTTCAAATCCACACAAGGAATGAGCAGGTACCTGCTGGAGACAGAGGCTGCTGTTGAGCCAGACAAGCCCAGCAGGCTGAAGCACCCACCAAAAAAACCAGTTCAGACATCAAGAGTTGGACTTCATGATCTTTGTGGGTCCCTTCCAAACCAGGACATTCTATAATTCTATGATCATCCTTGTTTGAAGGCACATGATCATAATTTAAAGGAAGGAGAAGGTTATCTTGCAATACTGATCTTATTCAGTAGCTTCCAAGATGACTGGGTATGATGCCAGGCTGAAAAACCTCAGCTGAAACCACTAAATGCTTCACACAGCTGATGGGGGAAGCCCTAAAAGGCTGGTTTGTGTCTTGCAGATCCTCAGACCATCTTCCCCAACACTCACTCATGTTTGCAAACTGTATCAGAGTCTCAGACTCCCTCAGGCACAAACTCATGTTTCCCACATACTTGCATCCCATGATCTTCACAAGTTGCCCAGTTCACTCTCCAGATGGAATTCAAGGAGTTGAATTTAGCCTGGAAGATTTGTAAAGATTTGACATTTGCCTGCCAGAGAGATACCACCTCTCTCCCCAGAAAACTGCCCCCAGATAAGGTACTGCTAGGAGGTCTGCTTTTCCACTGCTTTCCTTTCCTCCACTTCACTCAAATCACATTGGCCATGGCACCTCCAGAATGTACCCTGCCACTGCATCTCATCCACATCTGATGGACCAAATCCACCAATTCTCAGCACCTGTGTGTCCATGTGCCACCCAACTGCAGAATGGCATCCTGATTTATTGAACCTCCAGAGAAGAAGACCTGTCTCTTCTCCTGAAGTAGTGCAGAGAGATGTGAGATGTCTGCTATCTATTAAGTTGCTTTATCATGGTGTTTCAAGCACTGAGCACAGAGAAAAGATGAACTTGTGATTATGACAGTATATAGACATGTACCTTCCAGTAGTCTTAGCCTCCTACCTCAGTCTGACCAAACAGTTTCAAGCAGGTCAAATCTCTCATACAGATCACATTTCCCCACCTTTTAAGTGCCTGAGAAGCAAAGATTTGCAACCAACCATGGAGCACTCAGACATTAAAATGGCGAGCACTATATAAACAGATACCTATCTCACTGGTGAAGAGACAGGCTGATGTGTTTAATGGCTTAAAATGGCTGGGTTAGTTGCCACAAAAGTACTTAAAGAGCATGCAATGCGTTCTTGGATTAAATCTTAGTCAATGTAAACAGCAATACAAAAATGGCTTTTATTACAAGAAGGCCTAACCTGTGTTTGCACCTGTAGCTCTAAACACATGTAACAGGATGCCAAACTATGTATTATAAGTTGCTAAAAAGCAGAATACCACCACAGTCATTTGCACAAAAAGATTAATGCCACAAGGAGAGAGGCAAAACAAAATGGACAACTTGGTAGGGTCTGATTCAAACATCTTAGCAAAATACCATTTGCTCAACTCAGGACTGATCTACCAAAGAAATTGGTGCCAGGTAAAGCTACAATAAAATGGAGATGGGAATTCTGAATCGTGTCCCTGGAAGGGAGATAAATGAGGGTCAGAACGAAGTTCATTTAAAAGCACCAAGCTCATAGAGAGGGACTTAAGAGAGAGCTGCAAAACAAAATGAAAGGCTCACTAGAAGCCTGCACAGTCAGTGCTGCAATGTCAGAAACGCAACACAGTGCCATCTGAAACCAACAGGCACAGTACCAGGACTCGATTTAAAACACAACGGTGTCACTCCTGGGAAAGACATGCCTGCCTGCAACAGCCCTACAATAAAGCTCAAGGGTCCTGCAACATATGCCCCTGACAGCAGATGCATTTCGAGGGGAGGTTCAGCAGAGCCTCTGGGAAGGACCTCCATGGCTGGTGTAAAGCCACCAGAGGAGCATAACGGAGCTGCATCTATTTACACCAGAGAGGAGGATCTGCCCCTTGCTTTTGCTCCTGCCCGCGATCCTCCTTTGGGTCTCTTACGGGAGAAAAGGT
Source organism: Bucco capensis (assembly GCA_013396975.1). NCBI lineage: Eukaryota > Metazoa > Chordata > Aves > Piciformes > Bucconidae > Bucco > Bucco capensis. Next base: position 33,795 of record VWZO01009201.1, on the reverse strand, counting down.
GTCTTAACACAATAGATAATTAGCTGTAATACACCCTCTGAGGCTGTAACAACTTAACAGGGCTTATCTGCAGACCTGATCTAGGCTTCCAGTTACCCTTGTTCTCGCAGTTCCCTCTTCCTCCCCGATATTTGCATTTCAGCTTGACAGGTATTTTGTATTTAAGCTTAACGTGTTTGCATGTGCCTGCGCACGCTTAGAAGGCAGGAGAAAACTGCCCGCTTTTAACTCGGGCTCGCCAAGACACAACTCGTTCCATTTTCCCTTCCCTAACAAACAGAGGGAGCTGAAATCAGAAACGCCAACTTTGGGATCCTGCTGTACAGAACGGTAACTCGTTTAAAACACCGGACTCTTCGTGTAAAACAGAAGGGAAAAAAATCCCCAGGAAGTAGATGCATCACCGTGTTGCATCTGTGTCAAGCTCTGGGTAAACAAGCAGCAACACGAATGAAATCTGTCCAGAAAGACTGCATTTCAGCGCCAACCACGCAATCTCTGGCCAAACCACTGCATAGGTAACAAAGTTTGATCTCGCTTGCGAGCGCTCAGCTGCGCTTCTGCCATTTCCTGTGGAAAACTGAAGCTCTGCACGGTGTCTATCACCCAGCCCTCGCCGACACCCCTCACCAACAGCTGCCCCTAAACACAGACACACGCACCAGCAGCTCCGGCGGAGCCAGGCAGGGATGCTCGGCAGCTCCTTTCCCGTGCTTCGGGGCCGGGCACCACCGGGAAGGCGCAAACCCCCTGCGCTGCCCGCTCCTCCCTCCCCTGCCACCCCTACCGCAGCCCCGCACATCCCCGGTGGCAGGTGTCGCGACCCTCCCCGGGGGACAGAGGGATGGGGCGGGGGGGAGGTGCCCTCCCCGGAGCAACAGGTGGTCGGCGGCGGCGCCCGGTCCCGCCCCGCGGCTGTACTCACCGCTGGCGTTCTTGCCGCAGATGAGATGCTGGTAGGGCTGCAGCAAACCCCAGAGCTCAGGGTCGTTGTTGACCGTCTGCTCCAGCGCCTCCAGGGTGAACCGAGGCGCCTCGCCGACATCCTTCTCCTTCTCGGCCGGAGTGGTGGCGGCGGCGGCAGCCGGGGGGCGGCCAGGCGGCGGGAGAGGAGCGGCGGTGCCAGCCAGCACCCGGGCGTGGATGTCGCGGAAAAGGCTCTCGGTGCCGGCGGTGAGGTAGATGGCGGCGTGCTCGTGGATGCGCAGGGCCACGCGGCTGTCCACCATCCAGCGGTAGAACTTGCCCACGGAGAAGGTCAGCCCGCACCGAGCCGACTTGCCGCGGCTGAAGCGGTCGCCGCCGCTGCCGCTCATGTTGTAGAGGGAGAGGGCCCCGAGGGCGGCCGCCGTGCAGCGGGCTGACAGCGTCCAGCCTAGGACGATCTCCATGGCGCTCCGCACTTCGTGCTTGGTGCACTTGGCAAAGCGGAGGCTCAGCCGCTGCGCCTCCCGGGCGATGCGCACCAGCGCCCGGCTCACCAGCGTCGAGAGCCGCGCCGCCGCATCCCGGATCCCGGGGCTAGCGGCGGCGGCCGTGCCCGGCGCCCGCGGCTCCCGGCGCGGCGGCGGCAGCAGCAGCGCCTCCACCTCCTCCAGGCTCCAGGGGACCTCCTCAAGGTCGGGCAGGAGCCGGGAGCACTGCTGCCCCGCGCAGTCCAGCACCTCGGAGTCTTCCGCTAGGACGGTGTTGACGGTGTCGAAGCTGTTGTGCCGACTGTGCATGGAGCCAGTTAGGTGCGGCCAGCAGCTTCCTCCATAGGGGTACGCGGGGTGCGAATCCGAGCAGCAGAGCGACAAGTTGGAAGAGCGCACCGAGTCCGCCGCGCCACCATACCCGGAGTCCAGCGTCAGGTCTTCCAGCGTCCTCACCGCCGTCTTACCTCTCCGGGCCATCGCTGCACTTCATGCTGCACCCGCGGGACCCGGGCGGGGAGCGGCTTACAGGAAACCGTGGGCTTGGACAGAACAGAGACGGGGCGCGGCGAGATCCGACGGACGCTTCAGCCTCGCCGGCTGCAGCCTGCTGCTGCTCCGCGCCGCTCCGCCAGACACCCGCGAAGCGGCAGTGCTGCCCGCGCCCCGCTGCCGGCCGCGGCCTCGCTACCAGCCCGACTCCGACTTCGGCTCCTGCACTGCACTGCGCCGCGCCGCCGGCCCGACACCGCAGCGCCGGCCAGGCGGCGCGAAGGGGCGGGACTATGCAAAGTGACTCCTCTTCACGGCCAATGGGGCTATGAGGGGGCGGGGGCATGCAAAGCGCTGCTCCGGGCGGCCAATAGGGCGGCTCCTTGCGCCTGGCTGCACCTCCCCTCGTCTCCGCGCGCCCCTGGCCCGCGCCGCGCAGCACCGCACACTGAGGGGCGGGAGGGGTGGCGCGGTGCGGTCTCGCCCGGCGCGTCCTGTGTTCTGGACCCGGTCCTGATCCTGACCGTGGTCCGCAGGGGCTGTAGCAACGCTGCCGCTAGCTCGAAGTCCCCGCCGGGCTGCAGTCTGTGCGCAGGCGGGACTTCGCCGTCCGGTCCCGAAGGTGGAGACTGCGCGCTGCAAAATGAAGACACGTTAAGCCGGCGTCTGCCCCGCGGCACCGCTGGCAGCCGGTGCGGGGCGAGGCTCGTGGAGGAGCGTGGCCTGTCGTGTCCCAACGCACCGCGTCCTATGTCCCCACCACCTCCCTGGCTGGGAAGAGCGAGGTGTGAAGCATGTCTCTGTGGCATCCACCAGCAGCATTCCTGAGGCACATCCACTGGAGTCCCGCTCCAGCCCTCGCTGGGTTTTCACACCAGCAGTTCCCTGATGTTGCTGTAAACAACTGGAAAGCAGCACGGGCACGCACACATGTAGTGTGAGACACTCAAGATGTTTTGAAACTGAGCAGAAACTGCCACGTAAGAATACCAGAATACCAGGTATCGCTGGAGCCAGGAAGAGCAATTTCCAAATAATTAAAGCAAATCCAATAAAGCCCTTAGACATTCTTGGGATTAACCCCCTAAGTATCACAAAGAGTTCGACAAGTAAGATTTGTGTTGGGCTTAGAGTGCATTTCCTATTGCATGTTAAGATTTCTTGTGCAATATTTGGACAATTTATCCTCAACTAAGGTATTTTAATCTTACATTGCTAGGCTTTAGCATTATTAAGAATGGCCTGGCTAATATCTCAGGCAACAGACTGAGAATGTATACGCTTGTGCATTCTGGTTTTGAAGAAATGTGATATCCTTTTAAGTATGAAATACTAGCAAAATTCTATCCCTTTAAGGATAAAAGCCTAGCAAATATATGTCACTATCATGCCAACAGAGGCAGCCAAAGTTCTTGAGCAAACAAGGAGAGTCATGTAAGAGATTTCTTTGTCCAAGTGAGCAAAGCCTGGCAATCCTTCAATATAAACTTCCTATAGGAAAGGCAGGAAGGCAACTACAGGTAGGCTCATATGTCAAACAGGTTGGGGAAAACTATGACACCACTGAAAGCACTGAGAGGGGATTATCTCCCAGATAAAGTCCAGCACTGTCAGAAACTGGTTTCTCAAGCATAGCCTTGGTCCTTCCACAAGATGCTCTCTGCACAATAGAAATTTCCTCCACAGAAATCCTAAACACCACCATATCCTGATGGAAAACAGCAGAGCTGAGGATAGTAGCAACTTGAACTAGAGCCACTGTCATGCTGAAAGAAAGAAGTTGAGGCCCATGCTGGCAGCAGCAGCTAGTCTTTGGGGAGAATCATAAAAGAGGAGAGCATTCCTTGAGAGCAAAATCCCATGGACTTTGTGATGCTCCAGCTGTACATCTTGCAGTAGAGCCCTCTGGTGTCTTCACCATTTCAGTGCAGTGGCTGTTCAAAATTCACATTCCCATTTGGCAGGAGAAGGCAGGCACCACCAGGACTGAACCCCTCGGGACAGTTATTTTTCTAACAAACTCCATTCACCTGACTGTCCCTAGGCTTTCACAAAGTGCCACAACAGCTCGTGCTGAGCACACGTGACAGCAGGTCAAACTCAGGACAAGTCCAAGTTTGGGAGGTTTTCTAGAAAATGGTTTGTTAAGCTCCATGGAGGCACAAGGTAGGTGTCCAGGGAGGATAGAACAAGTGAGCTGGGTAGTATGTTCACCAGCCTTTGTAAAAAATGGTGCTTCAGGGGCCAACACCAACCTTAGGTGTTGCACCATTTTTAGTCTGCAGCATTAACCATGCCTTGAGATGAACAAGAGAAATGAGAAGTGGACAATTGTTCAAGGCTGCACACAGACTCAGGCATTCATCTTGCTGACTCAGCCAGTTTCTATGTCAAAAGAGGCTGGGTTTTGTTTGGTTTTTTTTTAATTCAGAAAGCAAAATATTGATCCTTACTAGAGATTTTGTAGTTGCAACAGGATGTGCATCACCCTGCACTTGGCAGTTTGATTCCTGGTCACGCTACCAGTTCAGAACATGTTGCGACACTTGGACACACCAAAGGCATGTCATCAGCACTGGGCTGGATTAAACCTTCACAAATGGCAGCAAGAACTTCTGACTCATTTCTTCAGCACACTAATTACCTCCTCATTGAAAAGGGTGGAAGTTCAAACCAGTGCTGAGTAGCCATTCTGGATCTCCAGTGATCTTTCAGCACGTGAAGGATCTTGCCTGCCCAGGTGTCGATACTCTGGCTGCTGCATCCTCAAGTGACCTTCAGTCTGATGTAGAAGGACTTGCTCCCAAGACAGGGTGACTTTGTTCTTGGAACTACCTTGGGAAAAGACAGGTTCAAACAGTTTGGAGGCAAACACACACCTGCAACATGTCCAGTGCCCACACAGGGTGAGCTCTAGGGACAGTTCTCAGCTTTAATCCAGAAAGGGCACCACACCTCTCCTGCTCTAGGATGGAAAGCAGGTGTCTGCAGATGTACCCCACTCCACAAGCCTTACAGCAGGGTCATTTTCCTATTAGACAAAAACATTCACTGAAGAAAACAGAGTCCCTTTATATGTCAAATGGCTGGGGGAGGAAACAGTTTTCAGCTTGTTGGGGATATCTATTATCCTCACAGAGAATTCAGGCAGGGACTGATTAAGTGCCATTCCAGGATGATAAGTGCCAGTAAAAACTCTGAAAGAGGGAAATTGAACCACATTTTATGAAGGTGCTCATGGCAAAATTAAGTGAATGGGAAGTTGACATTTGTATAGGGAGAGCAGCAGTAAGTGCTGCAGTTCTTTCCTTCCCCACCCAGTCAACTGCCCACAAATGGCATCTTCTGGAGAGCTGTAGGGAAAAACATGACAGCAAACAAGCTGCTGGACAGAATAGGAATGCTTCTAATGTTTCAAGCCACTCCATGTAATTTCTGTAGTCAGAATTCAATGTGCTGTACACTGCAATAACAGCTCAGATCAAAAGTAGCTTTCGCAGGATCTCCCAGTGCTATCTCCAGCTGCTGGGAACAGGCAGCAAGCCTTATTCAGGGCCGTGCTTATATTGCCAGGGAAGTTGGAGTGCTAACGTTTCTAATCACAGGGGAATATAATCCTGTACCTGTAAAGCAGCCATGAAATGCACGTCCCTGGCAGAGGAGCCTTTGGGGCTGCAGCCTGTGTGCAGCCTGCTGCAAAGAAGATGCCCATCAAAGAAGGAACAGAGCGGTGGCATCAGGTAGCATCATCCCTGCAGGGCCCTTGGGCGACTGCTACCAACTCTTTAGTCAAGCAGGCTCAGGGAGATGACTCTGCTGCTGCTCCTCAACTGCATACAACACCCAAAAGGAGTGGGGGTGAGTGACACAAGGAGGCCACCTGCTTGCTAGCTGGAAGGGACTCACTGGTCGTGCCTCCAGTGTGAGTGGGAAGAAAGGAAGGATGCATGGTGGCTGGATGCCACACTGCCTGCTTTTTCCTCAGTCACCTCCATTCTGCTGATTTCAGCAATAAGCTGCATGAAGACCTCCAGCAAAGACTCAGAAAGAGCTATCACTCCGTGGAGAGGCAAGGTTCAGTGGCTCAGCTGCTCCTCTTGCAGATACTAAAGAAAAGTGCTGCCTCTGAATTCCAGCAGGCTATTGCTTAGCTGGGGGCAGCCACCCAACTGTACTCCTCTGCTGTTCAAAAGCAGCAGCTCCTGCTTCCCACTGAGCTCAAAATCCTTCCTGACTTTTTTCCTGCAGTCCCAATGCCTCCATGTGCTAACAGCAGATGTCCATTAGAGATGTGTTGACTCCTGCCTGGCATGGAAAGGGAGCCACTAAGTGGGGATGCTCCAAGAAACTGCCAGCCAAAACCAAATCTTACCACATACAATAAAGCAGTAGAGCTCATGGCCATGATACATTTTGGAAGCCAAGAGCATAAACAGTTTCAGAAAGAGATGTGAAACATTCCTGGAGGCTAAGGCCACTGGTAACTATTAAACACAATAGGCACATGCAGTCTTCATCTCTGAAAGTTTCTCAACAGCTGTTTGCCAGAAATGGGGAGGTTATGCCAGGGGAAAGAGTACTTTGTAATCACTTGGTTTCTCATGGATCTGTCGTTGATGGCTATGCAAGACAAGATGCTGCACTGCAGAGACAGGATTAGAGCCCCCCAGGGCTCATTTTACCCTTTGGTTTAAGCCTTTACTCCCACACCAGCCAAGGACATCACCACCAGTTCACAAATGCTTGAGGTCCTGCTCGCTGGGACTCCTGTGGCCTGCCTCACTTTGCAGAGCTCACTTGGTACCATGCTGACTCCTTGGAGCAGTCAGCATCATCTAAGTGGGAAGCAGCTCTTCCACCACCACTTTCCAGTCCAGTTCCAGGAGAAGGGGCTTTGCACACTGGTTCCCAGCTTCATGCCTTTCTTACTTAAGCAGGCATGGATTTTTTGCCCTTGCTCACACAGTAACTGAGGAAGGCACTAATGAGCTGCTGGCCTACACAATTAGGAAGCACCATTAAGATAAGAGGCTAATACAATTCCCTGATATTAATTAAGAACTTTCTATTTGAAAGCAAAACACTGAAAAAGCATACAAAAGAAATAAAGAGGGGGGTACTTCCAACAATTCATCTCTTAAAAATAAGGAAACAAAAAAAATTAGACATTTTGGCACAAGATAACATCTAAGAAACTGAGCAGTATTGTGCCATTCTCTTTCCTTTGTCCTAGCCCTTGCAACTTCTTTTGCATTGTTTCCTCACAGTTCCCTTCAAAAACTGATCAAAGTTCCATTTTTGTAAAATATTACTACATTCTGTTCATTTCTTGACTGACCAAAATGCCCATGAATAAATTAGCAAGAAAACCCAAACAACTCACCTCAAATCTAGTAAGTGACTCCAGAAAAGCCCATGTTGCTGTCAGTGCTTTTTCTCCCAGAGAGATATCACATCACTGCAATGTAACCAAGTTGAACAGCAAACTGTGTCTTGATACATGGGAGAGACAAGAGAAAAAAATAGACAAGACATAACAAAAAACCCCATCCCTAAATTGTAAAAATTGTAAATATAGCAATATATAATAGAATTTTTTTGTTGTTTTCCAGTTTAATATTAATTTAAGATTAACAGTAGAGAGCACGGGCAAGGAGAACTGGCATTTCCCAATTCCACCCCGAGGTGTGTTTCATTACCTGTTTCATCATCCTGTGGGGTCCTGGTGTGGTGCAGGACTCTGGTGACTCAGAAATGGAGAGTACAGCAAGGCAGGAAGGAGAAGTCCAGCTACCTGCTTTGGCCAGTGAAGCAGCACAAGGTTACAATCACTAATAAAATCAAGGACTCTCCCCATGAGTGGGCTTCTGAACTGCGGTTTCAGGAATTGGAAAGTTATTACAAACCCCTGATCTCACACATGGTGAAGGTGTGAGCAAATCATAAAATATTTGTGGGGAATCTCTTCTCCTAATCAAGCCACAATCCCCCTCTCTCCCTCCCATTGCTGGGAGTAGACAAACTATGGTCTGCACAGGGATTATGCTTTATCCACTGCACCCAGCCAGCAACCTACTGGAGTTTCATGTACTTGAAGAAACATGAGCTTCCAAACTGCCTCTTCCAATTTTTGAAATTTGAAGTATTTCTTGCATTTGCAGATGCCCAAAGGCTCAGGAAGCAAGCATTACAGAAGCAGAGGGAAGGGCTGGGAGCCATTCCTTCTGCTTCATACCACAAGCTCTCAAATGACCTGTATCTCCTTTAGAAACCTGCCAAAACACCTTTCCAAACGAGCAACTTTTTCTCCTTTTAGAGTCCCCTGGTGGATATCTTCCTATACCTTGATGCTGGGCATACACTGAAAATACATTTTCCAGTACCTGAAACAGGGGCTGGAAATGGCTCACTTGGATGATGAAGGTGATTGTAAACAGAGGCCAGGAGTCCAGCCCAGGCCGGGGACGAGGTGTGGGTGGAGCACACACGCAGTTTTATGCTTTAGTTACAAGGACTGTGAAAGGGGAAAGCTAATGACACACTTAGCCCCTGCTCCTGAGTAGGGTTTAGGTGCTTCAAAGTGCCCATAAGTAGCTGCTAAACATGCTGCAAACATGGCACAAAGTAGGTTGGGGGTCAGTTTGTAAGCACAGGTGATTTAGCCACTGCTAGAGAATAATTTTGTGATGTTTGTTTTTTTCAGCTGAGTTTAAGGCAGTGAGATAAGCTCTCCACAGACTCCCAACGTGCAAAGTCTGTTTAGCCCCAAGCACAGGAGCTCGGTGGTGGTGGTGACAGCTTTGGGTTCAGAGATTAGGTTCAGTTTAGTGCTAGGAAGCCTCTGTATTCTCACACCTTGTCACAGAGCTGCAGATGGGCTGGGAGGGATGGCAAACGTGCCGTGCTGGGCTCCCAACTGATCTGTTGGAAAACAGCCCTGGGCAAAAAGCTCTAGGAGTGCTGGTGGCTAGGAGGATGCCCATGAGGCAGCAATGTGCCCTTGTGGCCAAGAGGCCAATGGCATCCTAGGATGCATTAAGAGGAGCGTGGCCAGCAGAGCCAGAGAGGTTCTTCTCCCCTCTCCTGTGCCCTGGTTAGGCCCCACCTGGAATCCTGTGTCCAGTTGTGGGCCCCTCAGCTCCAGAAGGCTAGGGAGCTGCTGGAGAGAGTCCAGCCCAGGGCCAGCAAGATCCTGAAAGGAGTGGAGCATGTGCCCTAGGAGGACAGGCTGAGAGAGCTGGGTCTCTTCAGCCTGGACAAGAGGAGACTGAGAGGAGACCTCAGCAATGCTTAGAAATATGTTAAGGGTGAGTGTCAGGAGGAGAGAGCCAGGCTCTGCTCAATGGCATCCAATGTTAGGACAAGAGGGAATGGGAGCAAGTTGGACCACAGGAGGTTTAGTATTAACCTGAGGAGGAACTTGTTTGCAGTTCAGGTGCCAGAGCACTGGCCCAGGCTGCCCAGGAGGCTGTGGAGTCTCCTTGTCTGGAGCCATTGCAGAGCTGCCTGGACACATTGCTGTGTGAGCTGGTCTAGGTGATCCTGCTCTGGCAGGGGGGTTGCACTAGATGATCTTTCTAGGTCCCTTCCAACCCCTAACATTCTGTGATTCTGTGATTCAAACACCCTTGGACTTGATGAGAGAGGGAGCGAGGAAGGATGGGACTCATTTCCTTGGGCCACTGGAGGAAGCAGCTGTAGGAGAGGTGAAGAGGCAGTCAGTGGAGAAAGGAGGTGCCAGGGCAGGTATCTCAGACACCAGTAAGGCTCCAGTCAAATCTCAGTGACAGGGTTTTCCAAACCCAAAATACAACCAGGTGGAGGGAAGACACAGACAGTTCCCTGCTGCACCCACCTCCACGTAACTGTTGTGGTGACCAAAGGAAAGAGCAATTATTTCTTTTGGAAAACCACATGGTGCAGCCATGTGCTCTTGGGGAGATAGCCCCTCCCAGGGCAAGGGTCTCCAGGGTGGGCACTGATCCCAGAGCTGCAGGAGGCTGACCCTGACCCATCCTATCCAGGGGGAAAAGCCCTACTCTCGGCCTCCAGGGACACAGATCCTCTCTCTAGTCCCATCACTGCTGTGGTGCTCATGGACCTGGATAAATGACTTCACGTCTCTGTGCCTTCAGTTTCCAGCTGTAAAATGGAGATAATTATATTGACCTTCTTCATAAAATGCCTTGCAAATGATAGACAACAGCTAAGTACTATCATGATTATTGCATAAAATAATCCATTATATCCTCTGGATGCTGGAGAAGGAATGAATGATGGCTAGAATCCACACAAACAGTGTGTCAGATCAATGCAGGCATTATCACAGTGTTGCTCTGGTCTCCTAGAGTGCGTTCCCACAAATCCACATGGGGATAAAAACCCCAAACATATCTCTTGGCTGACAACTGACTGAAGCTATGGTATAGGGAGGAAGAAAAATCTAACCCTATTGCACAAACCAAACTACATAGCTCCTGCTTTGATCACAGAAGGAGGACAATTTTTTTGGCCATGTTTTCTGCTTATGAGGAGAATTGTTTTCAGTTTGGTTTTGGGGGTTATTTTTGCAGCTGAGCCATCTGAGTTTGATATGAAGAAGGCACCCTACCAGTGCATTTAAATGTTCAACACTATGTCAAAGTAAGGCACTCCTCAGCTTTAAAAACTAAAAACTATCAGGGAACAAAAGCACTGTCCTATTTGCTAACAATGGGAAAGAAAAACCCCAAACTAACCTCCATGCAAGCTCAGATGAACATCTCCTGTACTCCATCTAGCAAAGAGGCAAACTGGAGAATGATTTCAAGGTTTTTCTAGGAAAGCTTCAGAGGAAACCAGCTTAATTCTATGCTGCACTAGAAGCCAGCCCAAAGCCACTTGCTATTTTGTGGTTGAGAAACTGTCTGCTTCCGGCTCTCCTACACCCTGGTCATCACCAGTCAATGCCAATTAAAGTGTTAGGAGAGCTACCCACAAAAGCAAAATACACTTACTGTCCTCAAACAGGAATGCATTGATTTCTATCTTATAGTGCCACAACCTGTGCATTTTTAACAAGACAGGTACTTAACCCAGTGGTGGGCACAGAGCAGTTGCATGCTGCAGGCTTGCACCAGGTGCTGCGTCCCAGCCTCTGCCTTGGGTCCTAGGATCCGTGGTGTCCCTGTGCCACCCAGCTCCCATCCCAGCAGCCATGGAGCTGCAGGAACTGCACACACTACTCTGTTTTTTCCCCAAGTCTTACAGCAAGGAAATAGAGGAATAGGTTTATAGAGACATTTTCTTTTAACAAAAGAGCAGTGTTGAAGCTGGCTCTGCAGTCATGGGATGCTGTTCTTACTACACAGCACCACTGGCTCAGGCATCCAGCTCAGCATTTAGGAGATGGACTCCCTGGAGTCACCATCTGTACAGTGTATCTGTGCTGAACTCACCCAGCACAGCAAGGTTGGCAGGGTAGGTATCTTGAAGGACAAACTCATCAGAGTCCACATGATATTTCACTTCAGGGAACACATACAGCTTGCCACAGGATGGGTCCCAAGAAGCAAGGTGGCTATTACAGCCCTTCCCAGGGCAATTCAGCTGCTGCCTATGACTTTTCCAGAGCTGCAGAGCACAGCACTTAACTAATCTCCTAATTACAAACAGAAGGTTTCATTATAACATGATTTCCTTCACTGTACACCATGTTTTAAGCCTCGTGATGTATTTTATGAGACCTGATGTTTCTGGCACATTCTTATCCTGTGAAGGAAAAAAACCCAATGACATACCAGGAGATAGAAAGCCTGTGTATCTCAGTGATTGCAATAATCCCTTGCCTTAAACATATAGCCCAACCATCCCCTAGGACAACAGGATGTGGGGAGGTAAAAGTCCAAGATTCACATTTTCAATCATGTGGCCCAAAGTCAGAGGCCCAGCCTGAGATTTTGTAAGTATTTCTTTTCCCCCTCAGACCTCACATATTCTCCTTGTTCTCAGCTGTTGCTTTAAAAAGCCAATTCATCCAAAGAGAGGAAAAACTATGTGCAATATTGGACAGTTAAAATCCACCTCATTAAAAATACTGAGGTACTTTGTCTGCTAATATCCCAGCATCTCTGCCCAGTGAAGGTGCTGAGTTCCTGCTCAGGATGTGTAGAACTCATTTGTACAGTGAAATACTTCTCCTGCCATAGTCCAAGTTTCTTATTTGAAAAAGAGACGACATTTATTTAGTTGGCAAAATAATCCAGCAGCACATATTGTGTCCCTCTCACAGCTTCTGGAAGAAAGCCCAACATACACATCCTTACTGATATAAAAGCTTTTCTGCAGCCACTGGCAGAAGTATTTGGACAGGGTTTCAAAATACCTGTATCAGCAAGAGGCATTTGCCTGATTTCTATTTGCATGGCTCAGGCTGTAGCAAGCAGGGGTAAAGGAGTGGTTAAAAGGCCTTTAGCTACATGTTAGAAAACAAAGTGATTGCAGCAAGATTTGAGAGTGGCTTTGCTAATGGGAACCAGGTGGCTAATGTCAGTCCTTTCAGTTGTTTGACAATACCTAAAATCCCAAGGCAAATAAAATAACCTGTGCTTTACACATCCACTTACAGGCACAGAAAACCTTCTGTTCCCTTGGGTGAGTCCCTGCCTCAGCCCAGTAATCCCTAGCTGTGCCAAAATGGCACCAGGGAGCTGAACTGGTGGGAAAAATCATGCAGAGAAAGCCAAAGGGGAAAGGGGAGGGTGTGAGCTCTGCTCTGTGGCAAAGGTTGGTGCTGGGAGAGCCCTATGCAGGGAAACAGCCAGCTTAGGAGAAGGGTGGAGAAGCAGCAAAGGCACAGACCTGCATTGTTGTCGAAAGCCACAGCTCCAGCACAGCTGCTTCTTGGAAAGCCATAGCTGGAGCACAACTGTTTCTTACAAAGCCATTGTCTCAGTACAGCCACTTTTTGTCTCTCCTGTGATTTTCCAGGGCCAGGCTAGATATGGTTAGAGGCTGGAAGAGAAGAGCACTCAGTGGAACCATTACACATGCACCAAGTTTTCATAGAATCCTAGAATGGTTTGGGTTGGAAGGGACCTCTGGAGCTCATCTAGTCCAACCCCCCTGCAGTGGCCAGGGACATCCCCAACTAGAGCAGCTTGCCCAGAGCCCTGGCAAGCCTCACCTGGAATGCCTCCAGGGATGGGAACTCAACCACCTCCCTGGGCAACCTGGGCCAGTGTTCCACCGTCCTCGTGGGGAGGAACTTCTTCCTAATGCCCAGTTTAAACCTACTCTTCTCCAATTTAAAACCATTGATTTTCTGGCTGTCCTCTTCATACCCTGCTGTTCCATAGCTGTGAGTGTCCAAGCAGCTAATGTAAAAACTCTCTCTCCATAATCCTTTCATCCCAGCTGTTCCCACAGCAGCTATTTTTTGAAGAAGTAGCCTGCCATACTGCTTTGAAGCATGAGACTGTTTAATTGAGCATCTGACTCCTGACAGTGGCTGATCTTGGCTGCTCCTGAAGAAAGCCTAAACCCACTCTGTGACACATGCTACTGGGCAGCAATAGGCTGGGCAGGAGGATTTTATTTCAAAGATGTCTAGGGCTCAACACAGCTTTGAGTAGCTAGGATAAACAGGGTAATTGTACTTCTATTTTTTGTATGCAAGTGCCTCAATCTGACATTTCCAAAATGTCCATGCTCTTAGCACTGACCTTGGGGCAGCTAGGAAGAATTAGATTGTTACCATTTTCTCAGCATTGAACATCTTTTGGCTGGCACTTCTAAAAAATGAAGGCACATGGAAACCCAGAGGCAAATTGTTTAAGGAATCTGAAAAATGGCTGAGTAACCTCCCCTCACCCTGCTAATGCCACACAATTATTTCTGTTTTTGTGAGATGAACTGGAATATTTTCAAGTCTCATCCTTCACTGAAGCTTTGCCCCTCCTTGAATTGGTATGAAGGCAGAGAGTTCCTAGTAAGTCTTTTCCCATTGTCCACTGCTTGATATCTTTCTGCCCCAATTCTAGATCTCACAGACTCTGATTTTCAACTTCTACCAAATTCTACAACACATTTTGGCTGATGTACAAATACATATATATATATGTAAAACCTTTTTTTGCATTATCCATCTCAGGAGGAAGCCAAGCTAAATGCCATTTTCATAGAATCATAGAATCCTAGACTGGTTTGGGTTGGAAGGGACCTCTGGAGCTCATCTAGTCCAACCCCCCTGCAGTGGCCAGGGACATCCCCAACTAGAGCAGCTTGCCCAGAGCCCTGGCAAGCCTCACCTGGAATGCCTCCAGGGATGGGAACTCGACCACCTCCCTGGGCAACCTGTTCCAGTGTTCCACCACCCTTGTGGTGAGGAACTTCTTCCTAATGTCCAATTTAAATCTCCTCCTCTCCAGTTTAAAACCATTGCCCCTTGTCCTTTCGCTGCAGGCCTTTGCAAACAGGCCCTCTGCAGCCTTCTTATAAGTTCCCTTTAAGTACTGGAAAGTCACTAGTAGGTCCCCCCGAAGTAAAGCAGTGCTGATTTTCCAAGCAGCATTAGGTTTCTCCCCCTGTACTGTGACCAAGGGATTTGTTTGCTTTGGGCTTTAACCCAGCTGCACACTGACTTTCCACCACTGACGTACCTGTGTTTGTCCCAGGAGGCTGTCCCTAATTCCACCACAGCCAGATGAGAGAGCAATGAATATTGTTCCTGACAGGGTTATTACTTTGTACTTAGGATGCTGAAACATTTAGAAAAATGATTCCAATTTCAGTGTTTGTTCATCTGGTTTGATATTACTGTTCACCTTTACTGATTTTGCTTCCACAAGTGACACCACACTCTGCCATTAATCCTGTGTGACAGGGCTGCTCTGCTGCCCACGTTGATAGCATCTGTATGAAAGGAGGAACAGATGATCAAACCACACATAAACTGACTCCAGGCCTGAGATTAAGAATAGTCCTTCCAAGGAAATGATAAAGGTTTGGAAAGAGTTGACATTTTTATAATGTACGGCTGATAAGACAAAAATCCTGCAAAAGCTTCTCAGTTCAAGAGTAAATGGAGGAATGCTTAAAGTCCTAATGCACTGCTCTTTTAGGATATCCATAAAGGATCCAGGTGCTGAGAGCTAAGATACTAATGAAGTACTTTTTCTGCTTAAACACTTTTCTGTTTAATAAGTTCTGCCCAGATGCTGTGGGCAACCAGAGCAGAGTGAACAGATACTCAGTTTGATGCCAGTTCTGAGAAAAAAAACCAAACAGTTTACAGATAAAGTAAACATTTT
Organism: Bucco capensis; assembly: GCA_013396975.1. Classification (NCBI taxonomy): domain Eukaryota; kingdom Metazoa; phylum Chordata; class Aves; order Piciformes; family Bucconidae; genus Bucco; species Bucco capensis. Next base: position 18,599 of record VWZO01009201.1, on the reverse strand, counting down.
GTACAGTCTGGGCAGTATGGCTTTGAGCCTTTGAAACTTCCAAACTGAACCTGAAGGACTTTGAAATAAAGTTGTGGCAAATCAGAAGATGTTGAAAGGGATGGCTGAGCTGCTTTGAAGTGTGGGTGCTCATTTCTCTCTCTTTTTGTGCATATGAACAATCTGACTGAACTGACACCTCAGTCTCCATTTTCTTTCCAACAAAACTTTTGGCCAACAAAATGTCATCTCTCTCTGTGTAGTAAGCAGATACAAAGAGAAAGCTCTCCCTTTGAGTGGCTCCAACACATCCTCAAGAATAAAAATGCAATGTGAAGCCTAAAACCTGTCCCTTCAGTCAGTTGAAGTGAAGTGCCTAGAGCCAAAGCAAAGTAAGGAAGACAGCTTTATGGTTACAGTAACTGCTGACTGCTGGCATCCTCTTGCTAAGCTGAGGTGGAAAACTATCATACTGAAGAAGGTAAATTCAATACAAGGCTCTTTAAAAATTAATTCATAAGAGAATCTCCTGCCTGGGAAAGAATCTTCCTGTTGTGAAGTCCTCAATGAAGAGGGCTTATGCCAAGCTGGGCAGAACAACTCCTGTTTGAACACCATCCCCCCTATCCCATCCTTCTCCTTGCACAACACCCTGCACCCTGAGAGAGTTGGGGTTGCAGGGACAGGCTAGTGCAGCTGTTCCCCTCACTGAGGAGTGAGAAAATCAGGAAAGTCCTGACAAGGAGAGCTGCTTGAGACCCATGTATCTGTAAGGGATCATGTCCTTCCTGGCCAGATGTGAGCAGAGGTGAGATGCAGTCCTGGGTGGGAACACTGCTGCTCAGTGCACCCCAAATAGCTCTTACACCCCTGCTGTGCTTTGCTGCTGACATGTACTGCAGCACTCATCTCAAATGTAACAGGCCTGAAAGCAGCCAAGTGGCTCTATTTAAAACTAAAGAGGAAAGTGCAAAGCTTTGAAGTCAGAAGGCATATAATAAATTCAGCAAAACTTTTCAAAGCTGGTGCTATTTGCAGAAGCCATCTGCCCTGAGAAGAGCTCAAACATGCACCTCTGACAGGAGTCAAAAGAGTTGAGAGAAACAGATCTCACTGAGGATGTTTCACATCATCCATTCCCACAATATCCAAAATGTCACTTTGTAGTGGAGCAGCTTCCATCCCTGTATCAATTACAACACTGACATCCAGCTCCCCCAGGGTTGCTGGCATTTGAAGTGACTGTCCAGTCCAGTAGCTCCCAGCAATTTCTAATGAGATATGCCAATAAGACATCACTGCTTGTTCCTGCTAACAGTAACTATGAGCCCTCTGGAGCTTTCCCTTAAAGCACTGTCTTACTTATCCCTTTATTGAGGATTATTGATCTTCCTCTCTTCCCGTGCTAGCCCTCAGCTTTTAAGCCACAAATCCAGAGATGGCTCCATCCAGGAGGACAAGGGGTAGAGTAATGTGCAGCCCTTTCACAGCAAAGGAGAGCAGCCCAGGAGCCAGATAATCATCACAGGCAGCAAATGCAAACTTACCTCTTGGGTAGAACCAGCAACTGAGGTAGCTTTCCCCCAGCACATCTCCCCAGAGCATCCATCAGCCCGACTGGTTTGCAGTATGCAACTTACATTTCTGCAGCAAGGCAAAAAAGAGATTGTGTAAAGCTTGGAATGAGTCTGCTTAAGAATTCCCTCTGATATTGCTAGCCTTTCATATAGCCCATAAGAACCATTAAAATTCTGTCTGATAACTGGCTTCCCGAGAGCATGAGAGCCAGGCTAGACCACGTCAGCCACAGGCTCTACCACTATTTCTCCTGGCTTAAAACAGACCTTCAAATAAGTCTGGAAGTCATTTGTGGAACCAACCTATGTCACAGACTTTGAAGATTAGTTTCTGCATCACAAGGAAGTAGAGAAAAGCAAAAGTTGTTTCCCTGGGAAAAGGGTGAAAACCATCACTGGAAGCTTCTATCAGCCAGCAGCCAAGGCAGCCAGAGGGAGTTTGGCCACTGGCCCTGGCAGAGTCTATAGCTCTGTGAAAGTTGACTGTCCATGGTCAGTATTTCCTCAGATCTTTCCCCAGATGCACTGCTGGAGTTTACAGACCTGGTGGGATCATCACTGTCTTTGATACTAGCCTAACAGGCCAAAGTTATCAACAGAAAGAGGGAGGGTATAAGCAGGCAGACAGACATAGCTAACATGACTTTTTAAGGCTTGGTTTATTAGAAATCAGGTTAAAAGCAGTTTCCTCTTACTCCTGAGATCTTGACTTTCTTGTAATGTTCACTGGATGCAGCCCATAGCAAACATGCACAGTTCCCACTGGTGTAATGCTTCACCTCATGACAACCTTCAGTGCACTTTGCTCGAATACATTTTTGCCAAATAGTTATTTGTTCACCTGTGCTGTTTTGAGTTAGGTCAGCCTTTGCTCACCTGCTCTCACATTTATGCCTGTGGTATCAGATGGGAAACTATTGCCAGTGCCCTGCTGCAGCATGTCATGGAGCCTTTCTAGGAAAGCTTCTGTAGCACATGGAGGAAGGAAAGTGCAATATTTTCCCTTGATGGCCTTAAACTGGAAGCTTTTAGCTTCTGCAGTTTTGTCATTCCAAGAGATTGATTGTTTTTCTGTGCCTGTAGCTATAGATGAGTGTAGGGATAGAGATACTCCATGCTGTGACAGCAATTCAGAGCCCCTGGGCCACACAGATGCATGCAAATATCCAAGGGACATTTATAACCTTGCAACTGAGATTAGGTTGCAAGCACCGAGTCTCACCTCTGATCTGACTGTGACTCCAGGAGAGGAAGAAACTCCACATATACCCGGAGCTCCTCTGACTGCACCCAGGCTCTGTCTTCTTGGGTAAGGTCCTCAGCAGTGCCTGCACACCTGGGGAATGCATCTTCCAAGTCAACTTTCTTACAAGAGCATACTCTCTCAGTGACAAGTCTAATAATAATAACAACAACAACAATAAATCCATTGGTGTTCACAGAAGGAATTTCTAACCGGATCCTTCAATTCCCGCTCCCTGAATTAGCACAACACCCCAACAGGACTGCAGACCCCACCTGAGCCACATGGCAAACCCTCACAAGCACAATCTCCCTCAAACCACTGAGGCTCAGGTGCTTCTCATTTCCATGCAATCTCCATGTCCTACCTGCTGAAGCACCTGGTAGAAACCTTGCTCTGTTGCTACTGATGCCTAGTGCTAATTGCAACCAGAAGAGGCTGCTTAATGTGCTGGAATCCTGTCCCCTTTAACTTCTAGGTTTGGACAGTGCAATTTCTTTCTTGTTGTTTTTAGGGGGCTGGGGTCTAATTTATTATCTGGACACCTTCACTCAGCAGGTTATCTCCTTCCCACTTTCAGCCCAGCTGCTGTCTCAGAGGCACTGGGCAGCCAGATGGACTGAGGGATGCACACAGCTATTCATCAGCACTGCTTTTTGTGAAGGGTAAGAGAAGGATATATCCAACACTAGTGGCTGGTTTTTTCCACTTTTTCTTTTTAAAATTACAGTCTCATACAGGTGATGGGATTGTTCCAAACTGAGCATTTTTTGCTTTTTCCTTCTCAGATACAAACTGAATAGGCTGGCAAAGCAAGCTGCTGCTGCCTAAGTTGTCATTGCTAGTGGTTAATGCATTGCTAGCTTTTCTTGCATAGAGGTAGGCACTGGACACTACCTAGAAACAGAAGATTTTTGGCAACCAGAGCTTGTATGGAAGGATTGGAGAAGAAACAGGAGCATCAAAAGCTGAAACCATTTCTGAAGGTAGACAACAGTGGCACCCCCTGGTTCAATACTCTGACCCCAGATCATGGCCAGAGAAACAGAGGACACCCTGTCCTAGGGCAAAACTGCCTCACCATGGAGCCCAAAATGTTGGATTTGGAATCCAGGGCATTTGTTTCCAAACCTTTTAAGAATCAAGCAAGTAAAACCACAGCCACCAGATCATATGCATTCCAGCAATATACAACTGAAGTGCTAATACCTACCAGCTGTACTTACATGTCAGCTTTTCTGAAACCAAGATCCTGTCTTTGTTGTTCCAAGGGGAAGAGAAGCAGGTCAGCAAAGGCACACTTAGTCGAGGATCTGTGCTTATAAGAGGGTTAGTGCAGGCTCTCAGTTCTTGCCTGCTTCAGGAGGTCTGAGAAAGCAGGAGCCAGGCTCTGCTTCAGCACAACCTGGCATTAAAGCTGAGCCTACCATAAAATCACATCTTCTTGCTGAGAAGATGTGCTCCCAGCAAGGAGCAGGGCCATAGCTGCTGATTTTAATGACAGAAAATGAGCTTGTGACATATTACTTGTGCTATCATTGCAGAGTTAACTTGGCCAAGAGATAATTAATGAAAGATGTGTGGTTGAGTCCCCTGTGCAGCTCTGAAAGTCTCGGGCTGTAATTGGCACCATTGGCTCTTGTAAAACAAACTGTACTCCTTCTTCAGCACAGAAATCAAAACATGGCACTCCAAAAGAAACATTTTACTTTTGGAAGTGGCCTTCTGATCAAGTGACTTTAAAATTCAGACTGTTTTAAGCCAGTTTCTGGCTGCCAGTGCTGTTACTTTCCTCAGTGTTGTGCTATATACACTCTGATTTCTCTGCCACAGCCCTGTGCTTTCTGTAGCTGGTGGCTCTTGGTGACGCATTTGGATGCATTCATCACAACCACACACTAGCATGAGCCAGACATCACCATATTTCTGGCTGTGGAGCTAGAGTAAACATGGAGCTGTGCCCAGACAGTGTTGGCGGTGCCTGGAAAACCAAGACTGAGAGTCTAACAAGAGAACTGGGAAAAATATCTGCTCCACTGAAAACGTGGTGCTGGAGTAAATCTGTCGTCAGTCAGTCTGCTGAGGGCTTTTGAGCAGCATGGGTTTGGTGCTGTGAGCAGGCACCACTCTTCCTGTTTCCCCAGCTCCTTCTCACTCTTCACCATCACTCAGAAGCCATTTCCCCATCTCCTACTTTTGAACTTGTATCAGGCAGAGCTGATGAGGAAGGAGAGGAGGGTCTGAGAGTCAAGCAGCTCTGCCACTGTCTCCCCTCTGTATCCTGGCTCAGTTTCTTGCCATAATATGACTAAAAATGCTTCCTTGTCTCCTGAGGGGGTCAGGAGGATAAAAACAGTGACAGCCATGGAGTGCAAAGTTATTCCAACCGTCTGTCCAGAGACTGCCAGTGTTAGCAGATAGGCTGCTATCAGACATGGTGCTGAGAGCATTGCCAGTGGCTGCCCTGTTGGATGGAGCATGTGTAGGTGCCTCTGGCCTCAAAGAGTTGAACCTCATACAAACCATGTTCTGCCCCACAGAGAGAAAGTAAACCTCTTCCAATAGGTTTCTCCTTTTCTTCCAGGACAAGATGGCAAAGGAAACCTCTGCCACCTTGGGCACTCTGGGGGAAATGGAAGAGGGGCTCATTCCCTGCTCTGCAACAGCCCCTGATGGGAAGAAACTGTAGAAGCCCCACTGGGAACTATACTGGGAACATCTGCTTCTCCCTCCTCCACAAAAGCAACAAGTAGGTGGGGAAAGATGCTGTCAAACCCTACACCACATCAGCTCTTGCCACAAGCACTCCCTCACCTCTAACCACCCTGAAAGGAAGCACAGTGTAAACAGTCTAGTAAGATTTACTCCAGATGCCTGCTGTGGTGCATCAAGAGATTAAGATATTAACTCTGTAAAGCCCACTAATTTTAAGGAGAACTCTGTACTTAAACTGAAGGAAGTTTTGCAGAGATCAGCAGTTTGTCTGATGCCAGGGAACCAGGGAAACCTGTTACCAGCAGACTGTGCATAATTGAGAAAATTATTCAACACTGCTTTTAAAGGACCTTGGATTACAATATTGCATGGCTTGGTAATGCTTTACTCCTAATCTTTTCAAATAAACCTTTGCAAGTTTTTTGTTGCTGGTTTTTTGCCTTGCAATCAGACAACAACAGGCTTTGCTTCTACTGGAGCTCCAGCTAAGCAGGGTAAGCCAAATCAGACATTGCAGGAAAGATTACGGACAGGTATGTCCATGGGACACAGGAGGTTTGTTTTGTTGAGGGATTTTTTGGGGGGGCATAATGTACTACATACAATCAGTCATTGAAATATTACTTGATAAAAACCAGGAAAAGAAACCAACAGCTCAAAATTATACAGACTAAAGTACAGGACCTGAGATAGATAGCAAGGCAGCCCATGGGGCAGTGAGGAGTGGAAGCAGAGACACAAGTACAGGAGGGAGCTCAGCACAGTGTGCTGTAAGGGATAAACCTGCAGAAAGAAATGGGACTGGCATCATGCCCAACATCCACATCCCAGAGCCTCTGGGCCCTCCTGACCTGCCCAAAGAACCAGGTCTACCAGCAAAGCTCAGTCAGATCCTCCTCGCAGCAGCTGACAAGAGCAGCCTGCCTGTGGCCAGTCCCATCTTCTAGGCCAAGGGGAGGGAGAGGCATGCACTACACCTCTTACACCACAGCTTGTGCACATGGCTTCAGCCATGCTATGTGCACACACTTCCTGAGCTCTACAGGAATCAGCAGTGACAATAAATATGCCTTCACAGCCAGCTGCTCCCATGCCTCCTTCACTTGGCCAGATAAACAGAGACCATATACTTTTTTAATATTAAGGAGAAGTTACAAATAAATGCCATGAAAATCTGTCCCTGAAACAGTACACAGAGCAAAAATTAGCCCTGGAGCAATTGGATGTTTGGGCACATTTCCCACTTTTTCATCCAGACATGCTAAGCAGCTGGTGAAACTGGAGAGCTGGGATTTCCCCTGCTGGAGCAGAGACCTGGCTGCTGGGGCTCTGCAGTGGTTGCTCAGGAGCAGCTCCTCCATGCTCCATGGCAGACAGTGTGGCTGGATAAAAAAAAAAGGATATATCTAGGGCATGACAGGCTGCCAGGGAGACACAGAAAGGAAAACATGACATGGTTTGCAGACACCAGAATGTCAACTCACCCTAGAAACAGTGCTTCTGACCCTGGTGTGCATCTGCTTTCTGCTCTCCTCATTCCAGAGCAAGACTTCATGAAGTGCCCACCTGGAAACCACCTTGAGATTTAAAAAACACAACAAAACAAAACAAAAAGCAAACCAGCCAACAATTCAGGAGCCCAGAGCTTCTGTCTTTCTTCCTGGGGGAATGTCTTTGAAGTCAGGTATTTTTATTTCCCCTCAATCCTGTCAGCAAGAGGTTTGGTTAAGGTGAGCTGTTGCCCCAGTTTTGTCCTATCCCTATCTTTCACCTTTGCTTCACATGAGGAAGATGCATATTCCATTTCACATAAGCCCAGGCACATATGAGTGACTATGTGTGACCAGCTACATAGAATTATCTTAGATGCAGGCCTATAAATGATTCAGCAATGTCTGTATCAGCTGGTTATTTAATGTGTCCTGCTAATTAAAACTTTGTGATTAAGGCAGCTACAGCTTTCTCTAATTATGCCTCTGGACAGTGCAATGCACTTCCAAGCAGTATTTGCAATCCTGGGTGTGAGTTGACACTTAAAGTAGGGTAGAAAAATACAGGTTAACTGCTGCTCTTAATTGTTATTTGTTACTAAGGCTGTTGTAGAATTTCCTTGTACAACACCCCAGGACTGTTCTGCACAGTGCACATTGCAGGCACCGTTAGGTGCTGATGCCATAGACTGCATCATCTCTTTCTATAGCTGATAAGCTTGTGAAAAACAAACAAACAAAGGACTATTTCACCTGCAAGGAGTGTGTCTCATCCTGAGGATGGGGGGAAAGTGGACCACAGACACATTTAAGGCAAAGCAGTGTGTTTTACCCTGCAGGATCAAATTTGGCATTCCTTGCTCAAGCCGGAGATCCTTCTAGGCTCACTGGGAGCTTCTCCTGAGTAAGGCTGACAGATTTGGATTCAGCTTCCATCAGTGCCAGTGGGAAGAAACACAGTGACTCAGAAAGTACACCAAGATCATGAAAGGAGTGGAGCATGTGCTCTAGGAGGACAGGCTGAGAGAGCTGGGTCTCTTCAGCCTGGACAAGAGGAGACTGAGAGGAGACCTCAGCAATGCTTAGAAATATGTGAAGGGTGAGTGTGAGGAGGAGAGAGCCAGGCTCTGCTCAATGGCATCCAATGGTAGGACAAGAGGGAATGGGAGCAAGTTGGATCACAGGAGGTTTAGTATTAACACGAGGAGGAATTTTTTGCAGCAAGGGTGCCAGAGCACTGGCCCAGGCTGCCCAGGAGGCTGTGGAGTCTCCTTGTCTGGAGCCATTGCAGAGCTGCCTGGACACATTGCTGTGTGAGCTGGTCTAGGTGCTCTTGCTCTGGCAGGGGGGTTGCACTAGATGATCTTTCTAGGGCCCTTCCAACCCCTGACATACTGGCATACTGTGATACATTAAGTCTTGTTTTGTTGGTCAAAACCATAAAGTTTATGCCAGTGTAACTAAGTCTAACTTAGTTTGTCTCCAGTCTTATTCTCTCAAAACATCAAAGGGAATATGCCTACATGTGAAACAGGAAGGGACCGTAAAATTTTCTTGGGATGGCTATCAGTGGAAGAAAACATCAGTAACAAGTGATAAATGCTAAGTAAAAGAAGCTTTTCCTAAGTAGCTTATGCTAAGACTATAAATCTTGCCCCACTACCAAAAGACTACAATAAGTGTCTTCCTTCTAGTCTCATTGGCAGCCTGATATCACCATGAGGATAAATACAAGATGAGTTACCTTGGTGGCTCTTCCACTGCAAGTTCTGCTTGGTTAATCACAATGGGAGACAACTGGCCTTGTGTTGACTCTTGGCATCTCCTGGGAGGATGCTCAGCTTGCTCCTGTGCTCACCAGAGCAGGGCATGTCTCACCCAGGGGATTGACTCAGTTATAACTTGTTGGCTCTTGTTAGCCACAGAGCATTGCCTAAACCCTGAAGTCTGCATCCCATGGGAGCATTGCACTAATCAAATCTGTGGTTAGTTCCTCCAAACACTAATTTGTGTGTGTAGACAAAGTGAAAACTATAGAAGGCATGTCTATCAAATGCATTTAAGTCCCCAAAGGTGACCTAATATAGTCCATGTCACTGTGGCCAGCACCAGTAGCTCACCAGGGGAGGAGAACCATCAAGTAAATGCCATGCCAACCCTAAATGCTTTCTTCTCCACACTGTCTCTGGAATCATATCCAGCCTCATTCACATGGTACTGTACCCTCAAAAGCTACTGAAGGACAGTGTTAGAATGGAATAGATAAAGGAAAGCTTTAAACGTAACTTTGGTTTGGTTAACAAAGTTTTTACTGACTGCCCTTGTGCCTATAACAGCATAAAAGCAGTATCTAAGAACCTTGGCCATATCAAACAGGTTGCCCCTCATACAAGAGGATGAATGAAGCCCAGTTTCCTACATCCCTGTCTCTCTGATCCCCTTGTGCTGGCTCCTCTGTTTACTGTTCAGGTACTCTCACGCTGTAGTGGATGTGATTAGTCCTTAGTCACTCTTGTCTCAACTGTTTTGGGGCATGTGTTGAGATGTGAGTCTCAAGTTAAGCTCTTCAGTGCCCTGTGATAGCAGCCACTGCTGATGGCACTGCTGATTACTCAGGGGAGCACTCAGGCTTTAGCTTTCTCCTCTATGGGAACATTTCACAGGGTTGCTCTGTCCAGTGATCTACTTTAATTAAACTGATAGGAACTTAAGTCTGTTTCAGACTCCTGCTGATAGTTTATCAGGAGGGATTCAGGCTGGTCAGTTACAGATAAGGAGGCACAGACCAAGTGAGTGTTTAAGCCCCAAATCTCCCAGGAGGCAAGGAAGTGCACAAAGCAGGATAGCCTTGTGTGTGCCAGCTCCAGCCTGTGATGGCTGTGACAACACCAACACATTGTTATTAGCTTGTTGAGAGGAGATCTGGGCTTAGAAAAGAGGGAGATGAAGCTGCAGCTGTTGAGGAGGAACTCTGCAAGCACCAACTTTGCTCCTGTCTCTGAGGGATGTGGGCTGCAGTATTAGAATGACCAGGCTTTTAAACTGAATTTAGCACTGCTCCATCTGCCTTCAGCATTAAAAGCAAGCACATAGGTATCCTGATGGACTTATGGCTGTGATGAGCATGGTTTTTCTATGCATGTCATCTTTATGTCTTAGACATCTTTGTTTTTCTTTAGGAGCATCTTGCAGAGTAGCTCCCCTGAGCAGCACTTTTCCCAAGGGAAATAGGGCAGCAGATAAACCCACAAAGGGCTCATCTGTATGTGGCATAACCCCATTTTTCCAAGCTATTGGTATGGTCCCCTCAGTAAAGCACCCAGGACAGACAAGAAGAGGGGATAAAGTCCAGTCAAAGCTCACTCTGATCTGAAACTCTGGAAAGACACCTTACTCCTGTCAAGGCTCACACTGGAGCAATACTGTAGGGCAGCAGCTGACAGTGAGTGAATGGCAGCTATAGATAAGGCTCAGGGTTAACTACAGACATGGATGTGTGGTTGTGGGCCCACAGAGCTGGAGTGCAAACAGGGTGTGATGGTAGCTGGACCCAGCAAGCTTTCCTTTGCTATGAAACTGGACTAACAGCAGCAGAAATGCCTAGAGCCTGAAAGAACAGGGAGAAGGAGAGTCTGCCTGCTACCTCACAGAGGTCCTAAATGAGGATGGGTGTCATGTGCAGCACAGACTGGGGAGAAGGAAGACTGTAAAGCCACTTACTCTGCCCCTGGCTCCGTGAGTGATTCCATGGCTGCAAACAGCGTTGGTGCAACTCAAAACTTCCTGCATTTTACACCTTGCATGTTCTCTGGATGCAGCAGCACTGCTGGAAAGGGCACAAATCCCCATTGCAAAGCCGATTTCACTGAATAGCAGAGGCACTCAAGCCTAGGGAATGTGATTTCCCACTTGGGCTGCTGTATTTCTCTGTGGCCTTGGGGTGACAGCATCCCAGCATTCTCCTCCAAGAAGAAGGTGGTTCCAGGCATTGACTGGTGGTAGAACATGAATTGTCATCTCCCCTGAAAACATATGGAAGCAGAACAGGATTAGATGCCTTACCCAAGGCCTATGAGGAGTAATGGGGTCAAATGCAGAATGAGAGTGAAGGTGCTCTAACCATAGGCTCCAAGCTGTAGTTTTGCACCCTCTCAGTGTGGCTGTAATCCTGCTGAGGCCTCCAGGCAGCACTGCACCATACATCATCATCATCATCAGGAGTCTCTAACACTAATCAAATGCCCAACCCAGCAAGCATGGCCTGACTCACAGAAAGGATTAGCTGACAGATTGTAAACAATAGTTGCAGGAGTCACTGGGCCCATTGGGCAATCCTTTTATGCTGAGTGTGCAGAAACAGCTGAGAAAATGAGGAGCTTTTCCTGAGAACAGAAGTAACTGAGATTTTCAAATTTAAGTAATGGGTATTTTCATTCTTCAGCTCTAGGGATAACTCATCAATAGGATTGCACACCACTCCTAACTCATGACTCAACCAGATTAACAAGGACAGGGACTCATGTTTGTACTCTGAGACAAAGACAAGCTACTGACAAGATGAACCTCTGAAGCATCCAGACCATGCCTGCTTCTTCCCACCAATAGATCCTACTTTTTTTTATCACAAAAATGCCTCTGTCTTAAGCCAGAATGTGTGGGAGAAGCAGGGGGGGCATGGGAATAACCAACAAAAATTAGAAAAATTAACAGTTCTTTGTGAGAATAAAAAAATTGGAAAACAAATAGATGTTATCTTTAAATCCTGGAATAGCTGAGAGCTAGCATCAAGGAGGCAGAATTGCTTGAGTTACTCTAACTCAAGAGGAACTGGTCTGAGCACAGGTAAGTTGGCTGTGCCACCAGCAGCCATATCACAGACCACACACTGGCTCAGCACTGTGCAGCTTCACCCAAGTNTCAGCAATGCTTAGAAATATGTTAAGGGTGAGTGTCAGGAGGAGAGAGCCAGGCTCTGCTCAATGGCATCCAATGGTAGGACAAGAGGGAATGGGAGCAAGCTGGACCACAGGAGGTTTAGTATTAACATGAGGAGAAACTTGTTTGCAGTGCAGGTGCCAGAGCACTGGCCCAGGCTGCCCAGGAGGCTGTGGAGTCTCCTTGTCTGGAGCCATTGCAGAGCTGCCTGGACACATTGCTGTGTGAGCTGGTCTAGGTGATCCTGCTCTGGCAGGGGGGTTGCACTAGATGATCTTTCTAGGTCCCGTCCAACCCCTAACATTCTGGGATTCAGCTTGGGCTTCATCCCTCACCTCACAATGGAGCTGCTTAAACCATCACCTAACTCAAGTCACAGGGGGGACTTATTATTTAGGAGTCAGCTGAGGACAGTCTTCAGGTCACACTTTAAGTTAATGATGAAGAAACAATACTTTGTTAATTATTTTTAGATTAATTTTTCTCAGCATCCAACCTTTATCATTTATGATGTTTTAATGTTGGGTTTGTTGGTTTTTTTTCCTAATTTCACCACCCTTTCCATAAGAAAAACAAGATATACAAGAATAAAACAGACCTAACAGTTGCCAATCTGGATTCTTTGGTAGAAGAGACAAAACAAGCTCTCAGAAAGAAGGATTGTTGCTAACCTTGTCAGCAGGCAGAAAGAAAATCAAGGGGAATTATGTGTGCTAATTTTGTTATCTTTCTGAGGCTTGTGATCTCAAAACTCCTCAGGGGTTTCTTGAGATGTTCCCTCTCTGCCAGTTCCAAATAGGAAACGTGCTCCTTGTGTGTTCCTCAGATGAACAACAATTAAGAGTGAAACAACAGTACACACAGGTTACCAAAAACACCAAAAGAAAGCACTGGGGCTGTTCATAAAGGTCTAGAAGTAACATGCCTGAAATAATAAGACTAATCAAGTTGTGCTGTAAGCATCTACCAAACCTGCAGACCATAGTTGTGCATGCTGGAGCATCCTGGCATCCATTTGTTGTCTAGAGATTAGAGTCAAAGGCTCTAACTGACTGAGCAGCTTATTATTCCCTTTGCCCTTTTCCTTTCCCTGCATCTTATTTCCAGGTGGGCAATAAGATGGATTATTTTTGCAATTGCTAGGATATTTTTGTAACTCAGAAAAATCAGATCCATCCATACCTGTTTGGTAAAGCAGAGGAAATCTTTAGAAAGAAAACAGGGCACAGGGATGGGGAAAAAACAAATATTCAACTCTGAACACAAGGCTGCAGAAAGTCAAAGAATGTGAAACAAGACTCCAGAAAAATGGTCCTTGAGCAATGCACAAGAAAAAGACAAACCCCAAGGCTTTGCCAATTTACCACATGAGAAAATTCCTTCCTATCCCAAACACAGACAGAAATTCAGCAGCATGTCTGGGACCAAATATCATTAGGGTTGATCTGTCTTGTTTTTATCCAGGCATGACACTGGCACTCAGAAGATGATGTTGGGTTTTGATCTCATCTTTCAATAATTACACAAGGAATCTCCCACGGCAAAAAATTCCCAATAGTGATTAACCTTTTAGGGCAAAAAGCAGATTTTCCAGGTGTTTGATCTAAATTCAGTTATTTTTTAATTTCCAGGAGTGTCTTTTTTTCTTCCTGTTGCTGCTTAGTTCACATAGATTCCTACACAGGTCCTGAAGATCTCCTGAAGACACATCAAATCCTGCACAGAGATCTGAGCTCCTGCAGGGGTTAATGCATTTAAGCTGTGAAAACATGTTTCTGTAAGTGGCAGCACAGCTATGTAGAAATTTGGAATATGAAGTAATTTCACATAGAAAGAATGTCTTGTGGTTCTTGATGGAGTCAAGTTGCTCTTTTAATTTCCATCCTTGGGGTGGTAGTGGCTGCTTACTGGGAGGGAAGGCAGCGTGGGGCCATTCCCAGATGAAGCTCCTGAGAAGGCTCTGAGCATGCTGGATTTCAAGGAGTGCAACTGGAGTTGAGGATACTCAGCACTGCAAAGGATCTGGCTTTTCAAATGCTTTCCACTGGTGCAGGCCAAAATAATTTTAAAAAATCAGGAGATAACTTGTTTGTGTCCAAAAATCTCTCATGTCCAGGCCCTTTATGATAAATCCTTATCATTGAAAGGTCATATAAACTGCTCCTAATCTGATTTGGCAAGCTGGCCCAACGATTTCTTGCTGCTGATTTCCCTTGCTGAGTGAAGGCTTAACTCCAGTTAAGCCAGCTCACTGAAGTGGTGAACAGCAGGCCCAAGGCATCATTTCTAGATCCCAAACCAGGTCATTTAGTGGTACATGGCACAAACCATCTTCACTGACAGCAGGCACCTGCTGCCTACCTCACTGGATATAGCTTCAAAGACAAATAGAGACTTTCTGGAAGCACCAGCTGTCTCAGCAGTGTGGGACCAGTGAGCTGGGTCAAAAATGCAGCCTCCATAATCATAAAGTAAAAAAAAATAGGCTTAGTTGTACTGAATTAAGCAACAAAGCAGCAACCCCAGGGAAAACCAAGCAGCTTTCAGTCTTCTTGCAGTGCTTTATGCAGCCTGGCAGCACTGTCCTGGGGGAAGTAGTTTTTCCCCAAGCAAAGCTGCACTAGTGTATAGTTGAAGAGAAACAGACCAAACCAGCATTTGGGGATATAATACTACAGCCATTGCAGTAATCCAAAATCTAAGCCTTAGATGTTGAGCATGAAAGGTCCACTGACAAATAATGTGAGCCTGGCTGGGCATGGAAAGAAATAGATATTGCAGTCAAACTAACTTGACTCTGTTTTAAGGTGATTCTGTATTATGACCATGAACCTAAACTGAAACTGCAGGCATGTAAGTATGATCAGAGTGTTATAATCTGATTATCTTATGAAAAAAGTCTGTATATACATCTTGTATATATGTAGAGTATATATTATTATATATTATATAGTATATAATAGAAAATATAATATAATCTATATTATATATTATATTAATTTGATATTTAATCATAAGTATATATTTAATCAATATATTTACTTTTAATTTTATTTTATATAATTATATTATTATATTATTAATTATAATATAGTAATTATATTATATATATTGTATATCTTTCATTCTAATCTTGATCACAAATGTAAGACCAGAAACATATTAAGGCTCCAATCCCTCATCATATGAGCTATCTAAATAACACGGTAAGTCAAAAGCAGAGAACAAAACCAAACCTTTCTGCATCTTACTTCAGGAGCAACACCCCTCCATGGCATTGTCTAGAAGCTGGTAGCAAAGAGGTGTCCATGGGAAAACACATCCTCCAGTGACAGCATTAGCACTGTGAGGAGAGAAAGGAGAGTGAAACATCAGCACCCAAATTGCAAGAGCACAGGTAATGTTGTTTCTTCTCAAGTCCTCAGTGCACCTTGGAGCAGTAGCTCCTTAAAAGCAGATGTGCTGAGAGCCACAGCTCCCTTACCCTTTCACTGCAGTGTCTTCCAGCCAAACTCCTACATGCACTGAGCTTCTGCCCTTCCTGCTGCTCATCATCAAACCTGCCAGAAATGGGAGCAAGGAGGAACTTGTTGCAGAAAATGCTGTTCACATAGCTGTAACAACCACCTTGCCCTCAGGGATGCTGAATTTGCTTCCTGTGTACCTCTTAGCCTCCTATGAGACCTCCATGTCACATTTAGGGCACTCTCCAATTTCAGCTTAGCTTCTTTGTTTTCACTGTACAGAGCACTGGATTTTAAGATCTGGGAATGCTGCAAACCTAGTACACTGCAAACAGCATCCAGCATCTTTCTGCATCACTATACCCCTGAAATTTAGACACAGGACAAATTCTTCCCAACCTATGGATTACTCCCAACCTTCTTCCCTCTTCAGGCAGGGAAGCACACACAGCTGAGTGTTTCATTATATGCTGAGACAGAAAGTACAACAAATTATATTTACTTAATCTATACTCAAGGATTCATACATTCCTCTTTACTCCCATGCTGTCCTCAGGAGTCAGCCTGCCTTGTTCCTTCCAAGGCAATGAGCACAATTCAGATCCTCAGTGTAACCCTGGCCTCTTGTACATGTTTACTGCCTGGAATCATCTGATGCAGGGCTTCCAGCCTCCCCAAGATGCAAAGCCCTTAGATGTTTGTATGCAGTTTAACTAGAGAGAGAGAAAACAAAAAAGAGGGGAGGATTACAAGGACTTTTAAAAACTTCTTCCTAAACAAACCCAAGCCACTTACAGATTACAGCAAGGAGGTGTGCAGCCATGGAAAAGCAGACACCTGAGCACATCCCTCTCCAGGCTCCCAACAGTTCCCTGGCAGTTGCAGGAAACCCAGGTGCTCCAGGTCTCCTACTTCTGCCTCTTACACCAGAGAGCACCTGTTCCTTGCCAGAGAGCATTTCTCTTTAGAACAGTTAGCCTGTGGCACTTCTGCCTACTCCCTCTGCACTAGGATTTTCCATGCACTAGTCCTCAAGGAGAAATGCTGACAGAGCTATTTGGAGTCAATGACTAACAGTTGCTGCCAAAACTATGCCAGAGTGGAGTTTCTCAAGGTTGATGTGCCTTGCATCAGTGTCTAAGGCTGAGCTGGTTTCCTGCTGCTGAAAACCTCACAATATTCACCAGAACAAAAAAGGATTCATAGGCTGCCACTGACGCTCCCAAAACTCTTGCCTGTCTTTCC
The DNA here is from genome assembly GCA_013396975.1 of Bucco capensis. Taxonomy (NCBI): domain Eukaryota; kingdom Metazoa; phylum Chordata; class Aves; order Piciformes; family Bucconidae; genus Bucco; species Bucco capensis. The sequence continues at coordinate 1,951 of VWZO01009201.1, read as the reverse complement.
AACTTAGGCAATGGAAAAGAGAGCTCCCAGAATCTGCCCTCCCTGCACAGGGTAGGCAGCAGTTAAATTGTACCTTACTAGTTTGGGCTCCAAAACCTTTATCCTTCTAAGTTGAAACCACATGTACCATATGAGAGCAGTTCTTGCTAAGAGATGCACACCCATTAGTCTCCCCAAATACTTGCTGTGGGTACCCAGGGTGGGATGCACATTACAAGTATAAAACAGTGGAAAAATCTCTGTGAAGGAAGAGTTAGGCTCCTGTTTATATTTAGAGCTAGTGTTTCATGGAAGCTGTGATGTCCCAGTCAGGCATGTATAGTGTTATAAAGACATTTCTCCTTGCCCCTCTGTACATAGCTTGACAGAAGCTAGAGGAAGTCTCTGACAGATGCTGATGAAATGAGCTATCTGGTTACAGAGCTGAAATATTTGGAAAGGACAAGCAAGAGCAGAATTTATTGCCTTTGTGAAAAGGGGATTTGATTTCTGAACTATCCACACGTGGCAGTGAACAACCTTGTCTCTGCCCTCTGGTGACAGCCTGCAGGCACCATGCAATTATGATTAAAGCCTTTTATTGTTTTTGTCCCAGATTAGATTAAGTTGGTATTTAAAGATACAATTTTCTCATTGCCTTGTCATGCCAGGACAGGGATGTGGTTGTCTGTGCATTTCTGCTGGGGAGCAAAAGAGAAATCTGAATGCTTTGAGGTATAAACACAGCTGGCAAGATTCCTAACTTCCAGGAAAAGCAGGAGAAATTCTTACTATGCTTCTAGATTATTATTATTGATAGTCTTACTTTTCAATTTAACTAGGAAAACAATGTGAATGAATACACACAGGCACTAAAGAGAAGGCAGGGAAGAGAAGGCCCCTGTGCTATGTTTCTAGTGCTGCCTTGAGCAGAGCTTCTCTACCTCTCTGGCCACAGCAAGGTCAACATCCCTGCTGCCAAAGTACAGACAGAGCCACACTGGACACCTCCTCACACTGCAGGACTGGGATGCCTCTCAAGAATCAAGCTCAGCTGCAGCACTTAAAGCTCTGAGACTTACAGATCAATTTACAAAGTGAGACCTATGGTTGGGTCAGAGGCTGACCTCCAGAAGTATCAATGAATTATGCATCCTTCATCACATAAAACAGTATTTCAGTATTGGTGCTAACATGATTATGATTTCACCCAAATGGCAGCTCACTTGATGGCTACAGGGGTCAGTGCTGGGTCCAGGACTGTTCAATATATTCAATATATTCATTAATGATCTGGATGAAGGGGTGGAGTGTTCCCTCAGCAAGTTTGCAG